>JAODUG010005789.1:0-28943 GCA_027564795.1 Aphredoderus sayanus | reverse complement strand
GAGACAGAGAGAGAGAGAGAGAGAGAGAGAGAGAGAGAGAGAGAGAGAGAGAGAGCGAGAGAGAGAGAGAGAGAGATTTTTTTTACAGAAATGATAAGGAGAATAAGGATTTTGCTGAGCCCAGTGATGCGGGTCAAATTACTATCCTTTCTGTAAAAAAACAAAGTTGAAATGACCTTGCAAAAGTAGAATTAATTCCATTTCTGTGGTTAATTTAATACATGAGCTGTGAGCTATAACCGCCTATTATACCAGCGGTTTTCTCTCACATCCTCAATTCAAGGCCATCTGCCGCCCCTACATCTCCCAAGGTCGTGAACTCGCCTTGTGTCTCCTCCCCAGGTGCGTCTGCGCTTTAAGGAGATCCAGCGCAGCAAGGAGAAGCTGACCTCCCACGTGACGCGTGAGGAGTTCCAGGAGGCTTACTGTGAGCTGTGCACCCGGCCGGACGTCTACTTCCTGCTGGTGCAGCTGTCCAAGGACCGGGAGTGTCTGGACCCCCAGGACCTGCGTCTCTTCCTGGAGACGGAGCAGGGCTTGTCCCTGGCCACCGCCGAGGGCTGCCTGGAGGTCCTACGGCGCTATGAGCCCTCGGCCCAGGGCAAGGAGAAGGGTCTCCTGGGCCTAGATGGCTTCGCCCTCTACCTGCAGTCCTCCGAGTGCCAGCTGTTGGACCCGGAACACCAGGGGGTGTGCCAGGACATGAGCATGCCGCTGTCCCATTACTACATCAGGTGGGCCGCGCTATATGGGGTTATGTTAAGGGGACACCCCTTGACTCCTTGCACTCCTCACTGCTATCTACCCCTTCCCATCCCTGCTTCAGAGCACCTAGGATCACACCATCATCTACCCCTCCCCCTACAACCACTCACAGATGGTGAGAGTACACTCATCCTTTTTTTAAGTAGAAGCACAGATTTATGTTAAAAAGGAAAAGTAGAAGTACTGATTCTACTTATTTTCTCAAGTAAAAGTAAGAAGTACAGGCTCTGAAATAAACAAATAAAAAGTACAAAATATCCATTTGAAGGACATTTCTACCAGCTGTTTTTGGGCAAATCCAACTAAACCTTACGTCATATTAATATAAAATATAATTTTAATAATATGATCAAATATAATATTTTAAGTTCTGGGTTTTTAGGTAGGCACAAGACACAACACATTTGCCAAGGATTGTTCTTAAAACTGACAACTCTAAACAATAAGAACAGAGAACGTTGCAGCTCTGAATCGGTTCCATTGGCAATGTTGTCTGGTTCACATTCAGTCGCTACTAGTTTTCCCTGTCATGAACATCACATTGAATAGACACCTTTTTTTCGTGGTCAGGCATTCCCTTTCTGTTCTGTTTTGTCTTGTTACGCGATTTATGTCGTTTTTGTCATTATGTGCGTGATATGCACCAATGGATGCACCAGGGATCGTTTTTTCAACGTGTTATTGTCCCATTCACTTAATTCCCTAAAACGGAAGTAACAAGTAGAAAGTAGAAAGTATAGATATTTGTAGAAAGTATAGATATTTGTGTTAAAATGTAGCAAGTAAAATCTGTCAGAAAAATCAATACTTGAAAGTATTTCCCATCATTGTATGTGCCTTTATATCTCACACAATTGTGTTTCAAACACAAAGGATACGCTGGGGAAGAACTACTGTATGTGGTTCTGATGACGCACATATTTATAATGTGTTATTTCTTCACAATATTGTATATTCAATATAAAGTAATGTATATTGAATATAATTTCAACATGTAAACATTTCTATACTATGCTACAGTATATCTATGCTATGCTATGTGTCTGTGCTATGCTGAATCCTACAGTGTCTATTCTATGCGACTGTGCTGTGTGCTATATGCTATGCTATGCGACTGTGCTATGTATCCTACAGTGTCTATGCTATTCTACGTATATCTATGCTGTCTGTGCTACAGTATGCTGTATCTTACAGTTTCTATGCTATGCTATATCTATGCTACGCTACTGTATGTGTGTGCTATGCTATATCCTACAGTGTCTATGCTATGTTATCGCCTACAGCATGTGGTGCTAACGTCTAATGCTAGATGATATGAGTTGTGCTGGTGTGTAAAGGCTGCATGTGTTGCCAGTGCGTCCTACCGCTCCTACCTGCTGGACGACCAGGTGCATGGCCGGGCAGACATCGGGGGCCTGACCAAGGCCCTGCAGGCCGGCTGCCGATGTCTAGAGCTGGGCGTGACGGACGGCCCCGACGGAGAGCCTCTCCTGGGGGTGGACTATGGTCCTGATGCCCCCCGCCACCTCCATCACCACCACCACCATCACCACCACCACCACCAGCACGGCCCCGTCACCATCCGCTCTGCCCTGGAGGTGGCCAACAAGTACGCCTTCCTCACCTCGCAGTACCCCCTGCTGGTGTACCTGTGTCAGCGCTGCTCTCCCGCCCAGCAGCTCACGCTGGCTCAGCACCTGAAGAAAGTGTTCGGCTCGCGCCTCTACATCCCCGAGGCCCCGCCCACCGGGGTGGTGTGGCGGGCCGCCCCCTTGCCCTCCCCCGAGCAGCTGAAGGGGCGTGTCCTGCTGGTGGCCAAGAAGCTCCCGCCAGAGGAGGAGGGCTCGGAGGGGGAGGTGTCGGAGGAGGAGGAGGAGATCGGGGGCGGGGGTCCCCTGGCCGGGAGGCGCATGACCATCCCCGGGGAGGAGGAGCTGGGCGTGGTCCTGGTGGTGCCGCCGCCGCCCCAGCCCCGGCGGCTGCGTCTGCGCAGGGAGCTGTCGGACCTTGTGGCCATCGCCCGCACGGGCAGCCGTGGCTTCTACGCCCACAGGGCCAATCAGAGGCAGTCACCGCCGGGCAGCCCGTCCACCCCGGGCACGCCCCAGCCCTCCGAGCCCCCCTACTGGACGCTGTGCTCCCTCGGGGAGGGCGAGGCCGGGCGGCTGTCCACCGAGACCCCGGAGGAGCTGGTGACGTTCACCAAGCGCACCCTGACCCGGGTGCGACCCAGCTCCGTGCGCCTAGACTCCAGCAACCCCAACCCCCAGGGCTATTGGAAGGGGGGCATCCAGCTGGTGGCGCTGAACCAGCAGACCCCCGGCGCCATGCTGGACCTCCACCGGGGGCGCTTCGCCCAGAACGGGGGCTGCGGCTACGTGCTGCGGCCCGCTGTGATGAGGGAGGAGGTGTCGTATTTCAGCGCCCACACTCAGGGGTGTGTTCCTGGGGTTCCTCCTCAGACGTTGCGCGTTAAGGTATCTGCAGTATGTAGCTTGAGTTGTGTGAGGTTTTAACTGTTGTATATTTGGTACATATTGCTGTTCTTGGAGGGAAGCTATGTGACTTCAAAAAGCAGCTCAGTTTCTGGAAAAGTCGTAATTTATTTCTTTTTCTTTTTATACAGCAAGCTCTGTTATTTTACTACAAATGCGATCCACCCTGATAGATAATTATGAAGCATTGAAAAGACAGGACAAGAGATTCCTAGCCAATAAACTGCTTTCCCCCCAAACCGCTAGCTAGGTAGTAAGCTAACATCACCGGAACATCTGAGAGTTAAACACAGGGGTAAGGCCCAAAGATTTTAGCCAGTATTGCTAATGCAACCCTCTTCTTCCATGTTGCAGGTGATTAGTGCTCATAACCTGCCTAAGCCACAGGGAGCGGGGGCTAAAGGCGAGGTGATCGACCCCTACGTGGTTTTGGAGCTCCACGGCATCCCGGCTGACTGTGCCGAACAGCGGACCCGCACCGCTGCCCAGAACCAAGACGACCCGCTGTTCGATGAGACCTTTGAGTTCCAGGTATAGCGCCCAAATGTCACAATGCTGTCTTTTATTTAGCTGTTTATTTATTTGCTAACTGTATACCAGTTTTAATGAGGTGCTCAAGTGGATTCAAGTGGATTCAAGTGGTCTGTGTACCAGTAACCTTACTCTTTCAGTGATATGCTGATGTGTGCTTTCTATTCAATATGCGGGTGAATGTGTAGTGTGCTAGCCTGCAGCTCTGTTGAATTGGCTAACCTACTGCTGAGGGGCCAGGTTGTGTATTAGTGAGGCTCAGCCGTAACGACAGGCTGTCACAGCTGATACACAGTGTCCTTGGCCACGTTGGCTGTGTGTGTGTGTGTGTGTTGGTGTGTGTGTGTGTGTGTGTGTGTGTGTAAATGGGCCTGCCTTACAGCAGACAGACTTATGTAACGCTGCAAGAGATGTTAAACAACAATTAATATTTAGGAAAGGAAAGCAAGTACAGTATTTCTTTAAAAATTTGACAGCATATATTTTATGAGATTACAGGCCGGCCTTTGCATCTTTGAATGTCACATTTAAACATTATTACAGCTTTGTGAGAAATTGCGAAGGCTTAATTTATAAATGTTCAGAATGCCAACAGCCTATGAAAAGAATTAACCCAACAGTGTCATTGTCAGTCAAGCTAATACATGCCATTGTTGTCAGAAGACTTAAACAAGTCACTATGCTTTTCTAAAACATTACTATCATTACGACCAATGCACTTTTTCCTGACATAGCTTTGTACTGTATATTATACTACACCTCAATATACTAAAAACACTTTCATTGTTATAATCGCATAAGCTTACCAAAGCAGCTTGGTTTAATAGTTGTACCCTGTGGTTGGCTACACCAACCATACTAGTAGGAGAAACACTTTTTTTCCATGTTGACAACGACGTTTTCACAAATTCAAATAGATGGGTCTTAATATTTTAGTGAAAATCTTAGGTTTATCTGCTTTTGAGTCTGTCTGGTATTATGTTATGGTGTTATGACCGACTTAGTGGTGAGAAAAGGCAATTATTAATGTAGAGACAAAGAGGGGGAAAAGGAGGATGGAGGAGTCAGGCAGAAAGAGAAGGCTATGTTTGTGACGAAGGGGAATGTGGACTCCATGGGTCTTATTAGCCATGTGGCCTGTAACCCAATGCCTGCTGGGAGCAACGAGGGCAGTGTGGTGTGACTCATACTGTACGTCCACAGTAGTACTGCTTGGCGAAGTGAGAGTATCGGCTTGGCCAGGCCTACGCTCATATGTCTTAATCAATGCCTCCAGATGCTGGAATGACAGCCAGACACAGGATCACTGCTCCAACACTCATTACACACACACACACATTGACATGTCAGAGAGAACACAAACTGGAACAGTAATTACCTATTTAAGCAAAGCTGGAAACTGCTGTCTCACCTCTAAGTGTCTAGACACTTTAAGTGCATATTAAAGTGATATATTTTATTTATTTTTATATTGGCACTTTAAATCAGTGGTGTAAATCAGCGCTAATATGGTCCCACTTAATGAATGCTTAATGAGTGTTTTATATTGTGTCTGATAGTTTTAATTGAATGTTAATCTAAAGATTCTGTAGGTAGGATTTAATGTTATTTGTGATATGGCACACATCCAGCTAACAGTGAGAATATTGGTTGACATGCCGGTATACTGTAAGCTGATTTAGATGTTGCCAGCTACTTGAATCAAACAATCAAGGCATCTTTACGTGATTGGTCCGGCGAATCTACCTTGCTTGTCAATCATATGAATGACCACCCACAGCTACAACCGGTTTGTCAGTGGGCTTTGCAATGGCAGACCAATGGGCTTCAGAGGGAGTAAGGAGAAGAGGAGGGGGTGGGTTCTTGGTTTGTTGATATTCCACACTTTTGTTTTTTTTTAGCTGTTGCAACTTTCAAATCCTCATAAATCACATATTTAGCTTCTAACCCTATAGAGGGTTGCTAAATATGGTATAATAATTGTGATTATAAAATTTGACAATTATAAAATTGACCAGATTATTATTGCTATTATTATTACTATACTATAATACAATGCTATTGACTCACTGTCGGTGTTTGCTAATCAGAGCACATAAATCAAACATGGCCATTATTAAGTTTACTAGTGGTATTTATCTTTATCTTGCTTTAACATGTTACGCAGCCAAACACACATTCTCTGAAGGCTAGGGCTTACTCCGTCTGTCTGACTACAAGGAAGCTTTAAGTACAGGTGGTACGTCTGAACTTGTATCCCCATCTCCCTCCAAGTGGGTTGAAACTGTATAGGGAATAGCTGCCACATGTCGTTGAATCTTTTATAGCTCAGCCATGTTCTTTCACCTGACAAATAGAAGGGGGAGGCAAGGCACAGAAACAATGTAGGCGGTGGGGATGAAATTAAAAGAACAGAATTTGTGACACACTTAAGCTGTCTGTATAAGATGTCTATCTGTCTGGTTCCACAATGCATGAAGCGTCTGCTGTTCTTGCCCCATGTTTAGACCTGTGCTGTAGCTTATGGAAGTGCAGGATCTGAGAGTAAAACGCACACACACACACACGCACACACATACAAACAGTCATCTGGTTCCACCTAATAGCACAGCCTAAACCTCAGGCACGTCCAGCAGTAGTTCACTCACTCTGACATGTTTCCACCTCCATTACCTGCCTCGATCTCACATAATGACAAAACACTGTGTGTGTGTGTGTCTGTTTTGCTATTATTTCCCTTGTGCTTGAAGAAGTTGCAGACAAAGAAACAGATATGAGAGAATACTTGACCACACACATATAAACACACAGATGGACAAAGCTTAAACTTGGTGCAGGTTTATTTACACTTTGTAGACAGTGATAGATGGTCAGCCTTCATTTTGTGTCCTGGCGTTGGCTTTCTTTGCTATAAACACGACAATTCCATCACACGTGTGTATGGCAATAGCGATATTCGCTGATAATTTGTTCAAGATTTGTTTATCGCCTGTTCCTCTTGGCAGAATTAATATGCAGGGACACTCTCAGTGCTTTTACACCACCTACGGATTGTGTGTATAAGTGTGCATTGTGTGTGTGAGTGTTTATGGCCTTATTAAACCTCCGAAGTGAGCTTATTTTGTAACATTTTAGCTGCCATGTGAGTGTGATTTTCTCAGCCGTAATCCTGAATGAGTTTCTAAAAGATACTTAAGTTACAGAAAGTGTTCTGTTTTAACCTCCTGACCAACCAGCATGATTAAATAATCGCCTGCCGCTTAAAACACCTATTGAAGAACTTTCATCCCTACTTGGCTTCTGTATAACCTAGCTATGTTATGATTCTAAATCAAGAGTAGATTAATAATGTAAGAAGGTGACACATTTACACGCTGTCTGAGCTTACATAGGCTTGCTTCCTTTGCCTACTCAGGTGGCGAGTATTAAACATTAAAAGCCTAGATAATTACCTGGATTTTCCTTGTTCCTCCTGCGATGCAACTCAACACCACTCCCCTGTACAGTACATGTAAATAGAATTCATCACTGTACTGTAGCTCCAGAACGATAGAATGCAAATACTTAGAAGAGGCTTTCTTCAGAGGCTTTTTTCTTTTGAAGTCCAGTGAATCCTGTCAGCACCAACAATCATCAAATGGTATAAAACAAATATGCTCTTGTATAAGTATTTCTCTATTTCTTATCATTAAAATAAAGCTGCAACCTCTTTATATGGAGCCCCCATGTGGCCGCATGTTAGAAGAGAAGAAAATTACATAGAAAAAAATTGTGCCTTGTGAGAAGTCCCTTCTATGATTACTGGGACTTATGGTTCTAGCATAAGCAGGTCAACTTCATTTCTAGCGTGTCAACAGGAGAAACAATTTCTCACCTCACCAAAAGCTCAACTTTTACCTGTGGTTTGAATTAGTATGGGTTAACTGGTTGGTTGAATTACCGTATGTTGTACTAACCTGTTATATAAAATGACATATACGGTGATAGAAGCCATACTCTAAATTCTCCCACCCTATCAGTGGACTCTGACGTAATAAAATGCTCCTTGTTAACAGGCCAGACAGGAAGAATGTTTACTTAGAGCAGCACATCTGGGTCACTGAAATAAGCACACACCGTAGCTGCTAGACAACATTACCACTAGACTTGTATGGTAGAGTAGGTAGAAAGTGCAGTATTTCACTGTTCTAGTTTCCTTTCTGGAGTCTACAGTATCAACGGCTATGGTGAAATAACAAGCCCTTTCAGCCACCGTCACCATTAGGCAGTGTGGTTATGATGGGGGAAATGGATGGGGGAAATTCCCATTAGCCAACTGCCGTTAAACAAGAGATGCATGCATGCAAGGGTGGATTAAATGGCAAGGTTTAGGTTGAACGTGTATACTGATTCCATGACATTTCCAGAGAAAGGTAACTCTTGGGGGAGCTGAGCCTATTCACATATACATTCAAAGCACATGGAACATGGCGGTGTTATTTTAGCACTCAGAGCCCGCGGCATGGGTCTGTCTTTGACGCTTGTGTCCCGCGCGCTTGTGCGCAGGTGAACATGCCCGAGCTGGCCCTGCTGCGCTTTGTGGTGCTGGACGACGACTACATCGGCGACGACTTCATCGGCCAGTACAGCGTGGCGTTCGACTGCCTCCAGCCCGGCTACCGCAACGTGCCCCTGCTGGGCCTGGCGGGAGACCCCTTGCCCCACGCCAGCCTGTTCGTCCACGTGGCCGTCACTAACCGCCGCGGGGGGGGCAAGGCCCAGCGGCGGGGGCTGTCCGTGAGGAGGGTGGGGAGGCGCGGGAGGGAGTACGTCACCCTGAGGCACACCGGCATCAAGGCCGTGGATGAGATCTTCAAGCCCGCTAGCGCCCCCCTCAGGGAGGCCACGGACCTGCGGGAGGAGGCTCAGGTAAGAAGGCACAGGTGTCTGAAAGCAGGACGCCGATGACGACTGGATGTTTAATAGATGTCTGCCTGCTGCAACACACCCATGGATAAGGACCCACATGGATGGGTCCTTATCAGTCTCTGCAGGAGCCTGATAACCACCCATTCGCTTCACACTGATGTCACATGTGTGACATGCACATTATGCCATGTAACACACACACCTTACAGTCTACTGTAACATTACGCAACGTAACACATTCATGTACACTGTGTAACGCACACCTTACAGTGTAACATGTACACCTTACAGAGTGTACTGTAACATACAGCATACACATACATTCTTAAAAAGTATGAACATTTGTAAATACAAAAATGACTGAGTACCTTGTGAATTTTATTGTTTGGTAAAATATACAGTGGTTTAAAATCTGATGACTGCTCTGTGCATATTATGCAAATGCCCCTATGCCTTCACATGGGACTGTAAAACAAACCAGTAATATTTATAGTATTTATCGTAACCTAATAGGTACTTTAAGAAAGAACAGACAGTCCCGGTGGGTTGGGTGTCATGAAGCTGTTGTTATTTTTAGGCTGCGTTTGAGAAAATGTCTGGGTGTGGGGGTAGGGGGGCATCTTCAGCAATATCTGCACGACTGTGCTGAAACAAGACCCTACCTGTGAGTTCACTGTTGGGTGAGGACAGATTAGATGGGGGGAGGGGGTGTTTGCTGGAGAGAGACAGAAAGACAAAGAAGTTCTACATTTATACAAAATGTATAAATGACAACGAGGGAAAGAAAGAGGGGGGGACCTGCCCAAAGCGGAGATGGGCTTATCTCTGTACACAGGACAATCTCGCTCCATCTCACTCACACAGAACACCCTCGCACAAACACCAACAATCTGCCTGCTTCAATCTCTGTCCTTTCCTGACCTCCCTCTCTCTCTCTCTCTCTCTCTGTCTGTCTGTCTGTCTGTCTGTCTGTCTGTCTCTCTGCCATGTGTCCAGCTGTGGTCTCATCTGCTGTGGTCATCATGTCTCTCTGTTCTGTCACCCACCCACACACACACACACACACACGCGTGCAAGATCATCCTGTACCGCTCACAGTTAGCGTGATAATCACCAATGAGAAGCTGAAATCTGTATCCTCATGCTTACCTGGTTAATACGTACGTACCTGCTGAAACTGGAACCAGCGTTAAGCTTGTGGTTCCCCAATGGTTTTACGAGCAGGCACTCCAATTTTACAGATGCAGTGAGTATTGTGTTACTGTGTGTGTGTGTGTATGTGTGTTGACATCACGGAAAGGCACACACTCTAAAGTAAACTGTCCCTGGCCCTTTGTAAGCCACTGTATCACCAGTTAACACACCTCTAAGTTACTATCATTTTGCTTTGTGTATTGTATTTTTTCTAAAGCTTTTTCTAAAGCTGTCCACCAGGATGTTTGTGTATTTATTTTTGTAATTTCAGGACAAGAAGTAGGCAGCGAAGGAATGTGTATAGGTTATGTGTGACCTTGTAAGCATGTTTTCTCTTTGCAGGTTTCTGTTTGTGCTTGTTAGTTGCTGTCTTAAGCCAGATATGTGATAAGAAAACCACTATCTGCCTTCTCTTCTGCTTTTTCCTCGTTCTATCTAGAGCCTCACTGTTAGTTTCAAGGAGCAGTGTGGGCTCCCCCCGGTGGCCAAATTGAAGCAGTGCATCCAGAGCCTGGCCACTCGACTGCAGAACTCGGATGGCTCCATGGGGGCCGCCATGGTGCTGAAGGATGGCTACCCCTGCCTGGAGGCCTCGGTTAGCCTCTCCGAAGCCACGCGCAAGCTCCTTGCCGCCTACGACACAGTAAGGGGGCTCCGCTTTTATAAAGCTGGAAGTGGTATATAGTTAGTGAGCTTCACATGCAGGCAGTGAAGATATCACAATGCTGGAAGCAACGTTTTCTCACCATTAAAGATGATGAACCTAGACAGACTGAACTCATTTAAATAGTCGCACTACCCACACTGAGAACCATGCCATTACGGTCAAATGGAAGGCACTTGTGCACTAACAGTCGCCTACACAGAAGGAATTTTCTAATCTTAGAATATTAAAGAGGCAGTCACCACCCCCCCCCGCCACACACACACACATGTCTTGGCAGCAAGCTGTGCCTCCATTTCTTCCTGCATTAGATCAGGAAGACTCACGCCCACCTGCTCTCAGCATTCCACCATTCCACCCCCCACACACACACCGTTTTATATCCATTACCTAGTAGGTGGTGTGAGTGTGTGTTTGCGTGCGTGTGTGTGTGTGATGATGTCACAGTTGGTGTGATATCCAGACTGTTCTCTCCCTCATACATCACACTCCTCCAGACAGACAGACACACACACACATGCACACATGTTCGCACACACACACTGGCTTAGTCATTCATCACACACTCATCCTTGTTCCTTGCATTATATTCCTCTGGTAGTTTAACCCTGCTTTTTTAGTTTCTTGCTTATTTGTGTTTGGTGGTGAGTCTCCTATTGACATGGGTTCAAATCATGTGCCAGGCCAATAGATTCATTACTGGTGGATAAATGCATTGTTTAACAGAGGTGCGGAAGGACTCTGACAGATGTCTGGTTTAATGTGCTTCTCTCTGTGTCCGCCTGCCCAGATGATTACAGCCCAGAAGCAGCTGATAGAGAATGCTGATGGGGTACAGGAGAGGATCGCCCACGTCCAGAGAGAAGGTATTAGGGACATGGCCGCTTTATCTGCAGCTTTGGACTTGGTTTGCCTGGCCGCTGGTGTGGAAAGTGTTCACACGGCTCACACGTTCACACCCGTGTCTGATCGTATCATCGTATCTATCTCTGTAGATTAGAATGGGAACAAACGGACCCATTGAAAAATTAAAATAATGTATGTTCTGCAATAGTCTGTTTCTCAGATGTTTCTTCGGCCCTTTCAGATACTTTCTTGCCTCTTTACCAGACATGAAACTTCATAACTAAGGGTATATGGGTATTACATTATATAGGTTGTTGAAAAATATAAAATTGCACAACAGTAAATGGAGAATGAAACAGTTTGAGTGCATGATTGTTAAAACTTAATAACACAATAATAGGACAATTTATGTATAAACTACATTCTGCATTATTATTATTATAATAAAATGTTAGGATTTCTGTTTTCACCCATATAGCCCCTGTAGTATGTTTAATGCATACACCTAGGGGCACAGGTGTATGCATACTGTTTGAGAAACCCTGTTCTACACTACTCCTGTTGGCCTTCTGATACTGTGGCTTTCTCTGAATGTGCGTGTGCTGGACAGGTATGGAGTACCATGAGGATCTGTCTCGGCTGGTGGATAAGGAAGGTCTGAAGGGTCGCAAGCAGAGCAAAGCCGTGGAAAGCTTCACGTGGAATATCACTGTGCTCAAGGTACCAGCACACACACAGATGCCAACACAGATATACATCTGATTAGAACTAGGTGAGGTGAAATAGTGCTTCATTGTTCACTCACATATTGAGCAACACCACTATATATATTCTGATGCAGACCAGATACAGTTAGCCTCGTGAGATCAGGATGGTCTAACGAAGCTAACCTTGAGTATCAATATCAATCTAATGCAAAAGCGTTTGTCGACCGTGTAGAGAACAATCGGGCCAATCAAGCTGCTAGATGACATTTTTCCAAAGCTGACGACATCAGTGTATGTCGTACTTTTCAGTTTCCACATGCGCTGTAGCTGAGTTGAAACATTGTGATTGGGTGAGATAAAGGTAGAAAGTCAACTCATATGCAAGAAAGTCTGATTGAAATGTATTATCACCACCTTTATGACAAACTAGCTTGCGAGATCAGTACGGTATTACAATATTCTATCAAATGAATATTCTATACTAAGAAAATGAACAGAAGTGTAGCATTCTAGACAAGGTTAGCATCTAACATGGTACCTCCACCGACACACAGTATAGTACACACACACACCACCCGCCTCATGTGTGTGAGTGTGTGTGTGTCCTGCAGGGTCAGTGTGACCTGCTGCGCGGGGCTAAGATGGAGACTCTGGATGCTCTGAGGCAGCTAGCGCTAGCTTGCGAGGCCTGTGGCCTCACCTCCTCCAGCTCCTCCTGCGCTCTCTCCTCCTCTGCCGAGCTCCACTACACCGCCCACCCCACCACCGGTCGCCATGGGAGCACGCACGGCAACGGACGCATCTGATCTGAGCACCCCACTCCCCCCCCACCCACATCCCTAAGAAAGTCATTAGAAAGACAGGAACAATGGGAGAGAGCGATATAGAGGTCAGAGACAGAGGATCTCATTTGTAGGTGATTCACGTCTTTTTATCCTGAGCAGTTTTGCGCCTGGCCATCACTGCAGTGTTACAGTGAGTGGTCCTTAAACTGCCATGGTAAAGACGCAAACACTGGGTAATACTGAGTGACATGTTGACAAGCTGCTGCTGTTAAACGTGTAAAGCCCCTGCTCTGTGTGTGTGTGTGTGTGTGTGTGTGTGTGTGTGTGTGTGTACTTTGCACCATTATCGGACGGTGTCGCCGAGAGAGATTGATTGACGGATTCACTGATTAACCCCACCGCCCCCTTTTCAAACACACAGACACACATGCATGCACAAGTGGTTTCTCGGTGTAGTTCTGGTACTTTGAAGAGACCGTTGCCAATTTGTATGGGTTGGTATCAAGTGTGTTACATCTCACACAGACACACTGGGTGTCTGCCTGTCTCTGCTGAAGGGGCTTGTGCATGTGTAGGTGAGAATGCTATCATTTGCTAACATCAACCAAGGTAGCTATATTTGCTTTAGCAATATAGCATTGCCCCATTACAAAGAGGTAATTGTGACCGTTCTGCTGAATGCAATGACTGAGCGCATCGATAGGTTGCCTCTTGAAAGGCCTTTATGTTAAACAGGGGAAGAAAACAGTAATGTCCAGCAGGTGCTACTAACTGCAGTTCATGCTTGTTCTCAAATTCTCATGGGCCTTTGAGTCCACTGTTTTTAGACAAGAGAGAAGAAACAACTGATAGTACTTATTTTAACGTTTGAATTTTATACTGTCTTGTATTATTGTTTGTTAATGCTGCCTTTGAACTAAACACTCAATAGCATTCCTGAACAAAACACAGGTCTGAAATACCCTTACTAGAAATACCTACCTACCTACCTACAAACTCCTGTGCATTTGATGATGCCCAGTTGATTTTACCACCAGTGGAATTAAGTCTTTCTTAAGAATTAATTAAAAAGGTTTTCCTGCAAGTCTTTTATCCGTTACAGTGTTTGGACATGGATAGAATAATTATTATTCTAGCTTTGTTTAAACACTATTGCATACAAACAGAATGTACGCCAGAGATTGAAAATACAAGCCGAAAACATCTTAAATGTGTCAGGCAGGAGGCAAGGTAGGAAGGCAATGAGGGGAATCTAAAACATACTCATGGTGTCCAACCTGTCAATCAACCCAGACCCTGCAATGGTTTTAGAGGCAAGATTAACACAGACATACTATATGTGAACTCTCTATTAATCCTGGTGACAGTATTAAACGTTTCAAAGAGTTTGATACAGACAACAAGCAATTATGTTTTAATTAATTGATTTAATGACTTTAATTGAGAAACATTTTAGTATTTTCTTTTTTTTCTAAAATCGTTTGTTTTAACATGCACAGTTTACATTCTCCATCTGTAACTGATTCCTTGATACCATCTGATATTTTCCATGACTCAAGCACCTTGTGAGGACAAGAGTGGTTGTTGCAGACAATCTTATAATGCATTCTATGTATACAGTATACACAGTACATGCCATTCCAAGTGTTTGGGTCATTCTTTCCTTCCTTATTTAATATTACTGTTGTAGTTTGTTCTTCTACTGCATTTATCTCCACTTCTGCCACAAATTTTCCAAGACACACACACGTACACAGACAGACACACAACTGGCATGGTGTTGAAGAGCAGTTGTCCGTTGACAGTGTCACAAGACACAGGTTGACCTTACTGCCCTGATAATGTTTCTGCGTGTATATGCCGGTAGCCATGTTTGTGTGCAGATGTGTGGGAGAAGATGCCGAGGAGATGTGTGTAGACACCTGCAGAGCATAATAATTGGCTCTGTGAAGTGACAGAGTGACAGCACATGCTGTTCTGTTCTATTAATGACATCCTGACTCACTGGATGTTTGTATGTGTGTGGCATCTCTGTCATGGTAGATAAGTTATTATCTGGATTTGCTTCAAATCAAACCGTTTGCTTATTACGAAGGTCTGCATTCAAGATCTATTGGTGTGAACTGATGATTGCCAAACCATACACTTGCCTGCATTGTTCCAGAATGTCCTTAGTTCAAGAAGTAACAAGCACACATTTGGCATGTGACCCAAACCACTATTCTTCTCCCAGGGATCCTCTTACACATTCCCTGCATTATTGAAAACTTCGTGAAAACAAGCCACAGTATTATATGTCCGTGTTCCGGTTTACACGAGTGCCGACATAGGGAACACAAGTGTGTTAGCGAGGGAGAAGGGCTTACCTGAATACAGTTATAGGTCAGAGGAGTATATATCTGTACTAAGGTCAGTTTCGGTAATTAAGCCTCCACCTGGTTAGGTTAAACCTAACCTCAGCATTACTGTAGTACATGAGATACCTTTTATGGCAGCCAAAGTTGCCTGTTCTGCTTGACAAAGTAAATAAAATAATAATAATATACTGTATATGATTACTGTCTCAGTGGGAAGTGAAGTTGTCTGTGTTTGTCAGCCCTAAAATCAGGCACACAACTGAGAGTTTTATAATAGTCTATAGAGTTTTATAATTGAAGACCCTAATTTTTCCACATTGCTTTACAGATTTAGACAATAGTCCCCAGATACCCAAATATAACCACCAGCTCACTGTTAACATTTGAAACACAAATGTAGAGAATGTTGTATGCCTTTGAGCTCAGTAGTAGGAGGGTTAGAGACTCGTGGGAGGATTAGGCACACTGAGTTTCACACCAAAACAACATTTTGTAACACTGGTTTCAACCTCAGTGGATAATCCAGACACACATCAAGGAGTGCTCCTTTAAAATATAAAGACCACTGGATCGCCACCATGATGCATTACCATGGTGGCCCTATCTTGCATTCCGTTTACTTTGTTCTGGTCTCCGGACTGTGGACTTGTTTACTCACATAGTGTTCTTTACATAGTGTATGTTCTTTACTGTACTTTCACATGTGTACTAAAGCAGAAGTATTTATCCAGTTAGATCTGTTACTTTGATTTTACTTTCAGATGAATTGACAATGGTGGTACAGTACCTACATACATTCTAAAGAACAGGGTGTTAATTTGGGGTCCATATAATATTTTTTAACCCATGTGTCTTAACCTAGAGCTAGCTAAAAACAGTATGTGACGCTATCTTTGCAAACTTGTGACTTAATGTGGCAAATTCATCCAACTAATTGGTTGTTGGTTGTGTTGGGGAAGTTCTATCAAACACTTGTGAAGTATTTATAGATATTTTGAGTACCGTATAACCCCACACATCACAAATGTCTGTGTTTGCCCCTATTTACACCTTTGACTTTTCAAAGTGATGTTGTTCCTCTGATTATTTTTAACTGTCACTGTATGTCTTTGTAAAATAGAACAAAAATTTAAAAGAAAAGTATTTATTGAAGTGTGTTTTAAAACTGTAATTGAATATTATTAATTAAATGGACCTTGCTTTTATTTTGAAAAGCTATTGTGTTTTCTATCAGGCAAATAACCAAATATAACACAATTATGTATCCTAGACTAAATAAATATTTTACTGACAAATTCTACTGTGTCTCTTTACTATGGCAATCTTGAGTCGTAAGCTCTTGCAGTTTTGTGGATAACCACTAGATGGAGACGAATATCCAAATAATCGATAAAACTTCATTCATTCAATCAGGTACGGGTCAAACAACATTATTTGTATCCTTTTCTCATGTTACCCTGTCTTGACAACATTTTCATTCACAGCAGCCATATACAACTGAAATGAACCTCTCTTGGAAATTACTTTTTGTTATGGATGTTCTAACAACAGTGATAGGCCTATATTAGTAGGCCTACTAATTTAACGAAAACGGTGTAAGGTTGACTTGAAAAGGGATATCCTTGGTAGGGCATTGCCGTGTTTCGATTAATTTCACAACTTTATTTAAATCCAATGGGAATTAATTAACTTTTAAATTGGTTGTCTATATAATAAAGGCCAATAGAAGCTTTGCAATGGTTCAGTGAAAAACGATTGAAAATCTATGACAGTAGCCTACAACGTGAGATAAAAATCAAAACATCACTGGAGTTATCTAAACGGAAAGATATGCGTAACTAATGTTACGATCCATTTAAAGAGATTTCTGCATGTAAGGATTTTAATGTTTTACTAAGCTATCGTGTTCAGTTTGGACGATTTATTTTAGCGCTAACAATCATGGTATCTGCAGATATAAATGGGCAATTTTCAAAATAACACCTTATAGCCTACTGCACAGTAGCCCAAAAGGTCAACGTCTCTTCTGCCTGATATGAATATTTCGTTCTAGTTTTTGGGTTTAATTGTTATTAGTCTAGTTGATAATAAAACATCCCGTACGCCAGGATCTACATATTATAATCATATATGCTGTAATAATTACAATAATAATAATAACAATAATAATAATAATAATAATAGTGTGCTATTAACAACAGTTGCTAATGTGTTCACTTAAGTCTATGGCAATTCAATCATGCGATGCTGGAACAGGATTATTCGTCAATTTCTAGACAATCGCTTTTTGTAATAAATGAGAGTTCCAGCCATACATGAATGTGCACTCTAAGACAGCCTGCTGCTATTACAGTACATGTCAGTGGCTGGCCGGTTTACAAAGACACAGGAGTTAGGACCTTCAAATCACAGTATACTGTAGTCTATGTGTGTGTATTTCCCTCTTGCTCCTTCTCATCCTCTCAGGAGCTGATGGTACTGCGTAATAGCAGAAGAGGTGACAGGCTGTCAGGCGCTAATGCAGCCCACATCTGGAACTGGCTGGCTGCGACACAGCGTGCCGCGGGCATTGGCTTGTAGCCTGGGGCACAAGTGCCGCCCGGAGTGGCATACACCCAGGGTCAGTCCTTGGCCCGTGGGACTGCCAGGCGTATGCCAGGGCAAAGAAATTCATAAATAAGACAGGAAGCATCTGTGATATACTGTATAAAGCAATAAAGGAAAATAATATGAGTTAAACTATATCGGAACTGGGAATAACGACTCGTACCTTATTTCTTTGGGATGTTTTTCCTTTTGAAAATAATGACAGGCCTCGTGGAGCCTTTATCAGACACACTTCCCAATGCATATGTCTTTGTATTCGGCAGTGACTGCGTGGATGATGTAGGCATAAGTTCATGCAGCTTGTGTGTATCATAGAATACTTGCATCGTTTGAGTGGTTATAGCGCCAGTCAGGCGCCGGGAGCGCGCAGCGCTATTAGAGCTCCCAGGTTTTATTTTAGCACCGTGTCGCGCATTCAAAGCGCGAGAACATCTTCTGCTTTAATTACAGGCCTCACCCAGAGGCAATTTCATCGTGATTGAGGCGAGGGAAGAAAAAAAGATCACCTCTTAAAAGTCTCTAAATTGCATCTTATTTTTCTGTCTTTAAAGCAACAAAAGCCAGACTGACAATGGCTCTGCATGTTTCTGC
This sequence comes from Aphredoderus sayanus, assembly GCA_027564795.1. NCBI lineage: Eukaryota > Metazoa > Chordata > Actinopteri > Percopsiformes > Aphredoderidae > Aphredoderus > Aphredoderus sayanus. The sequence goes on along the minus strand of JAODUG010005789.1, from coordinate 10,493 downwards.
CTCTGATAAGCGACCAATTATACTTCCAACATTATCTGGGCTGTATTAAAGATGGCACCCAGGAGATGATGAGAGACTGAAGCTGTGCTTGAAAAGTTTAGACTGGAAAAGTTTTCTTATCCTTCTAAAGTATAACCTACTTAATGCAAATTCTGCCTGTGCAATTATTGAATGCGGGCATTTCAACATTTGCGCGCAAAGGTGGTCCACTTTAACTCAATAGGTAAGAAATATAGTCCCCACTCTATACCAGTGGAGCTACTTGTTATACTCTGCATGGGTTTTCATATTGCTACAGTTACAGTATTCTTCTTCAAAGGACAAATTCATTGTAAATGGCAATATAGTGAGAACACCGATAAAAGGCAGAAACCAGCTAATAAATGAGTTATATTATTTCAAACCATGGAAAACACAGTCAGCACTAAACGTGTTCTCTAAAAATGCTTTAAATGTTCCTCATTTCTTAAAGTTTCAATTCAATTAACGACATAAGTAAATAGTCTACATTAAAAATGTCAGAAACCCAATAGGCATGTTCTTTCAATGTGCAGATTGTGAGAATACTTTTTTAAATTAGGATCTTTGGTAGGTAATGTCATATGATATTTAGTTTACATGTTTGTATGTACAATACCTTATGCTACTGTATACTTATAAGTGTAAAAACAAATACAGATTAGTAGATGGGATATCCTTAATCATCATTAACTTAACATGTCTGACAGAATTATTGGTTTGTTAGAAAAGAGAGGAAATTACTTCCTATACATTACAAAAATAAAAGTTAAATCTGAACATTAAAATCTCTAGGAGGAAACAATATAAATGGTTCTGTTAAATCACCAAACCTTGCTCCTATCTAATCACACTCTATTGTGAGCGATGGAGCTGGGAAGTCAAGTATGACTACCTGTGTAATTATAGTCACCAAGGTGAGTTGTGCACCTCCCTGAATCGTCTCATTTCCTATAGTTGAAGGGCCCCGACCCCCACATCCCTCCTCCTATCCTAGACTATGCGTGGAATCAGCTCCACACTGAGACACATATAATCACCCCCTTTTCCCTCGTGTGCTGGAACTTTCTCTGCCTTTTGTCGAACTGCCATTCTGTCTATCTCATTGGTCATCCTCACCTGCTCTTTATTCCCTGCTCACTCACGCATTTGCATCAATCGGCAAAAAAAATGCTGTAAAACACTAAAGTTCTGGGGCCGGTTGCACGAAGCACCTTAAGATATAAATTGTCCTTAAAGTCAGAGTTAAGGTTTCCTTACAATAAAACCGGTTGCACAAAACACCCTTACTTATTCTCCTTAATGTTTCCTTAAAACGGCCACTTACTATTTAAGGTCGCCTCCTTATTTGCTGTTATAGCGTAAGGAGTCGCTTAAACCGTTGCACAGAAGACTTTAGCAACCAAAGTAAGGATAAAAGTGTAAGGTACCGCTGACTCTACCTTAAACCGCACCATGGCTGAGTTTATGCCGATAGATGGTGCAGGCTACATGATGAACGCATTCCGAGGAGAGTGTTCTTGACCGCTTAATGATGAGCTATAAATTGCGCATTATAGATTTTACCAGCAGTCGATTCTTGACATGTCTGAACGTCTACCGCTAACAGTACGTTAACAGTACTGTTAGCGTTGGATCACCCTAAGTTTCGTTGCTGTGCTCTTCCAGCAGTACTTGTACCGGTACGTTACTGTTAATGATTGCACAATGCAAACGGAAGAAGTTTCTGCTGTAAAAACGGTTTTGTGCAGTAAATGCCTTAACGTTATTCTTTGACTAAGGAGTTCTGTGCAACAACCTTAAGTAAATTACTCAGCAAAGGAGATAACGGTGCTTTGTGCACCCGGCCCCTGTTCTCTAGTCTCGTGTATAATGATTGCGTATATCCAAAATCGAATGTACTTAGATCTGCCTGTACTGTAGCCTAGTAAAATATCACAGCATCAGTAAGTTACTGTTACTGTATGGTAAGACACACACACACACACCTACACACACACACATCAGACACACACACACTCCCAGTGCTTGTCAAACGAAACAGTTTTATTTTTAAGTGTGCAAGCAAACCCCCTCAACACACCACCACCGCCACCCTTAAGAGCTAGTGTCTGGTTGCTGTTAATGGCCTGTGCTTCTTTAATTGGTTCCTAAACACGGCGAAGCAGCTTTCCCACTGTGTGTCTAATGAACACGTAGCACTCCGTGATTACAGCAATCTCAACTCCACCCCACTGCTACAGAGCCCCTACACACACTCTCTCTCTCTCACACACACACACACACGCGCGCGCGCGCACACACACGTGCCCTCACGCATGCAAGTGTGCGCGCGCACACACACACACACGTATATCTTTACGCTACACACGCTACACACGCTGTCCCAGGTCCCATATATAAATGGACAAAAGCAATTTAAGAGGCTCCTGCACACCATGGGATGCTGGGTAAATTAGAGAGCAGTAATAGAGGGTAGTGTGTAGGTAGAAAACAAAAGAAGAATGAGTTGGAGGAATGATTACTGCTTTATCAAGGCGGGAAGAGCAGGCATCATTTTATATCGCTGTGTGTGTCTACAAATAGGTGTATGCAGTGCAGTGTGTTTTGATGTTTGTGTGTTTTGTTTCGTGGCTTTATCAAGTTCTTCCTTGTATGTCAAATATTCTTCATAGTTTTGGACTCTAATGTATACAGAGATGACATTGAAGGGAAAAAACAGCTGTTTCACACAGTTCTTAATCTATTTCATTTATGTACAGTATGATGTACTAGTGCACCAGCATTGACAATCTATTGGTGTCTATACTTAACCTGACACGCCAGATGGTTATTACACAGAACATTGTTCTAGACACACAGCCATAGGGGGAGCCGTCCATTGAAACTGTTACAAAAGGGCACACGCGTTCTAAAAATACTTGGCAGTTGATTGGATGACCATCTGTCAAAGTGTACACTTAAGACATGCATACAGAAAAAACATCTTGTTGGTGGCTCACTCTCACTCTCTCTCTCTCTCTCTCTCTCTCTCTCTCTCTCTCTCTCTCTCTCTCTATTTCTTTCTCTCTTTCTCTGTATCTCTCTATTTCTATCTTTTTCTTTATCTTTGTATCTCTCTCTATTTCTCTTTCTCTTTATCTCTGTATCTATCTCTATTTCACTCTCTCCCTTTATCTCTGTATCTCTCTCTATTTCACTCTCTCTCTTTATCTCTGTATCTCTCTCTCTTTCTCACTCTCTTTATCTCTGTATCTTTCTCTCTTTCTCTCTCTCTTTTACTCTCTCAGTTCAGGTCAGTTCAAGTAAGCTTTATTAGCATGACAGTAATGTAAACAGTATTGCCAAAGCTTGAGGACAGATAGCATTAAACAATCTTTACCTCGATCATCTCCACTTGCTGAAGATGAAGGGAACCTTACACACACATACACACACACACACACACACACACACACACGAGGAGAAGCAGAGGTGGGTGTAGGTGGAGCGTGTCTACATACATCCGTGTGGCAAACCTCATATTGTATACATATTTGTTCAAACATGCCCCCTCCACCCGCCAGCCAGCCCACCCACCCAATCACAGTCTCACACACACACACACACACACACACACACATATGGATATACATATATATACAAGCAGACAGGCCTATTCTATGGTCCCTCGCAGAAATTGTGAACAGGGGTGATGTTATTGAGTGTGTGTGTGTTGGGGAGGGGCGGGGGGGGGGGGGTGCAGAACCTCTGCCAGATGCCCTTGGTAAATGATGTGTGTGTGTATGAGCGGGTGGGGGGTAGGGGGCATCCTTTAGAGGGGCGTCGGGCGTCCCGACTTGGCCCGTCCCGAAGGACGCAATCAGGGTGTAGACCCCCCCCCTCCCCCAACACTTCACCAGGCTGGTGCCCACCCTCCTCATGCTGGCGAGGAAGGAGGTGGGAAGGGGTGTTGGGAGGTTGGGAGGGGGGGGCAGTCTGGTGTGTATGGAGCCATGGCTCTAATTCATTAAACCCGCCTTGTATTATAAACAGCCATTCATTTCCCTCCCTGACAGTATGGCAGTCTGGACAATGTGAAGACCCCAATAGAGCTGCCATGCATTGCTGTGTGTGTTTGTGTGTGTGTGTGTATGTTACATTGTGTATGTATGGTGGTGTGTGTACTATGCCTGTTAATGTGTGAACGTGTGTTATATTGTGTATGTTAGTGTGTGTGTGTGTGTGTGTGTGTTAGTGTGAGTGGACAAGCCCGCTGGTCCCCGGCAGTATAGTGAAGCTAAGCAGAAGCCTTCACAGGTTGCGACACGGTTCACAGAGGAGCTAAAATTCCCATCTTAGCTTAACATTACAGTGAAATGAATGGGGGAATCAATCTAGCATGCAGCTTAGCCAGGGAGCGGGGAGAGAGGACATTAGCATGGCAATGACAGGCAGAGAGCGTGCACCTAAATATGGCCTGCTGCTGGAACACAAGGCGCAACTCAAACAAATAAAAGGTAGAGTCAGCTAATACACTTTGTATTTCCACATGTATTTCATTGCGATCTGCTACAGCTGCTTGATCTCGTGTGCATGTTGAAAAAATAATCTGGTGTTTCTACACAGCCCTGGCTCTGTAAATAGGAACACAAACAAAGTGCCCGTGATCCATACTTTTTCCGTATACTCTCCATTTACTTTATATTATGTATTTTCTTGGTGTATTTGTACACTTGGTATGAACATCTCCCCTACTGTAAGGAGTCTCGGAGTCCTCCTGGACAACCAACTATCATGCGCAGCAACCATGACCGCTACAGCTCGTGCCTGCAGATTCTCACTTTACAACATCAGAAGAATAAGATGTTCCTCACAAGGGAAGAGACACAACTCCTGGTCCAAGCTCTAGTGACCTCCTGCCTGGACTACTGCAACTCACTGCTAACCGGACTCCCCGCATGCTCTACCAGACTCTTACAGCGTGTTCAAAATGCCGCAGCGCGCCTAGTATTCAACCAACCCAAGTTCTCCCATGTAACACCTCTCTTCCGAGAACTTCACTGGCTCCCCATCACAGCCCACATCCAATTCAAGGCACTGGTGCTGGCCTACAAGGCACTACATGGAACGGCCCCAAGCTATCTCCAAGCAATGGTCCAGTTTCAGGCCCCAAAAAGAGCACTTAGTTCTACTACGTCGGCAGGCTGGCAGGCGATGCCACCTTTACGAAGCCTCAAGACTCGCTCATCGAAGTATGCCTATTCTCCGTTGTGGTACCACACTGAGCGAGCTTTCAGCAGCAGTCAGAACTGTGGAAACACTACCCATCTTCCATAAGAGACTCAAGACATCTCTTCACAATCCACCTTGGTACCTCGGCCAGCGGCCTCGCCATCTCTTAGCACTCTCTCTTATCTAAAGTGTCATCTTTGAATCCCCTTTTTACTCCTCGTGCTCTTACTTTAATCTATTTCTATATTTTTATTTTTACTTTATTTTACGTACTAAGCACTTCATTACTTAGGCCATTACCTATTGTGTTTTATATGGTTGCTTACATTGTAGTAGACAAGATGACATATCTCTTATGTAACTTGGAACAAATCTTCATTAATGAAGTTTTGTCTGACCTACTGTGCCTGTGATAACATATTTGTTTTATCTTTATAATACAAACACAGACTGTGCTAATGGCTGTATGATGTCTTGTACCTCTCCCAGAGTAATTCATCAACACCTCTTTGAATCCTCAGAGATATTGCTCCGATCCAAGGAAATGCACATCAACAAATGATGCAACCAGGGCTTCTTCAGAGAGCAACTAAACACATACGAATGAATAGTCTTTACTTTGATCTAAATTGAGAAATTACTTTGAGCTATTTGTTGTTCCAAATTACGAATAGTTTTTAGACTCCTATCCGTGCATTCACAGGGACGACAAACAAGGGAAAAACGCTTGTATTTTGTCTCTTATGGGCGTTCCTGGCTTGTGGTTTGTTTGGTTAGATCATGTTTCAGTAACATGTGCTACACTGATTTCACTCACATAGATGATGTGTCGCATCACTCAGTATTTGCATAAAGTATAAGACTATTCTCGTGTTCAATGTTGGCCTAAACAGCTTCTCATATGCTTGCACTGCTAAGATTTACATATCTAATTGAGATAAATATTCCACAGTTCTCATGTCAAATCTTAAAAGAAAATGGGCAGGCCCATTCAGAGAGTTCCACAGGTGCATGGTGGAGCTAATTCTGTAATTCCAGTATTACAATAATTCATAATAACTATGTGTTCTTATCACTATCACCCTATAATATTCTTCAATAGTGAATACACTTTATGCAGCTAGCCAAGTTAATTTCATTACCAAAATGAACCTACAATATATAAAGTAGCATAATCCAGTGGTTCTCATACTGTGGGTCACGAGACACAGAAGGGGGCCACAAGATGATTTTCATAAATTATTTACAAATGATTAGAAATAGCATATTTTATGCATAATTCTTAGTAGTAGAATAATATATACATTACTTTGATGTTTTCTGCTACTAGCCTATATTAAAATACTATCAAATAATATTATGGCTGTAATGCTACTACAATATCACCTGTGGGGATCACGAGGGTCGAGAGTCTCTGGCAGTTATTTTGGGTGTCGCAAGGTGGAAAGTTTGAAAGCCACTGGCCTAATCCGCCAAATCCACCAACTTTGATGGCCCTTTTCTATGGAACCGTTTTGAAAATATAAAATCCAATCACAATCACTTCGTGAACAATCATTGAAAGAGCATGATTGTCTATTTTCATTAAAATCTGATGAAATTTGAGGGAGAAAATAGAAAAAGAAAATTCTGAAAATTCTAAATGATGTCAAATCTAACCTGATGCATTTTGACGTGGATGAACCCATTTTGATATGGATGGACCCAGATGCATTGGATTCTGGACATAGTTTGGGAATCAGGACAGGAGTTTGTAGTTTTATAAATGTCCATTACACAGGGCAAAAGTTATGAGCAGATAAGTAGGTAAAAAATTAGCTAGTTTTTGAACTTAGCCTGACCTTTGGCCGTTACAGGTGACCCCACCAAATTAAGTGTCAGAGATGGTGAGACCCGAGTTTACATGTGTGCCAAAATTCACTTAACAATAAGGGCTATGCCACGTGACTAGCCCTTAATAATAATAATAATAATAATAATAATAATAATAACAAAACCTCAGATGGAAAAAGAGACCTTTGGTTCCCAGACAGAAACAGCCTGACCACACGAGACACAGGTGTGTGCCAGGTGAATGGGAGTCCTTAACCCTCCTGTTGTCCTCCGGGTCAAACTGACCCGACGTACTACCTCCACTAGGCACCAATTCTTATTCTACATCTTATGCAAAAATATGATGTGGACTGCTGTAGAATTAGAATTTGCTCCTTCTATCTGCCACAAAGAGGTAATGCATCGGCCTTGGTAATGCTGTCCATTAGTTGCATTAATGAATTGGAATATTCCAGCAGCGACTTTTCCTCAAACTGCTTCCTGGCTCTTGCAAGGATGTATAAGAATCATAACCCCCATATAATTCCTGCAGAATGTCCAAAATCGTACCTGGGTTCTCCCGCTGTTCTCGGGGTCTATACTTTATTTCCTCCTTAGCTTCCCCCTCTAAGTCATCATAGATAAAATATGCACACCAGTTGCATCACTATATGTACATGAACATGTATAATGCAACTCAAGATATAATATACAGTAATGCTACTCTAGTCTATTTTATTAGGCCTCAAATTGCCTTTTGGTTTATGTATGATATGCACAATCTCTATCTTTATAGGCTATCCTATAGACCTACATGAAAGAGAAAGAGAGAAATTATAATATAGTAAGATATATATTAGGGTACTAGTATTAGTATAAATATTTGCCAAATTTTCAGATAAGATACGTTTTTGTGGATAAAAGAGTTCATGCATTTTGAAAGATGTAGTGTGAAAATGCTCTGCAATGAATACAGATGCACAGCGCACTCCACAGCCTGCAGTTGCACTGCCTGAATTGAAGTGTTTTGAAAGTGGATCAAAGATATTAAAACATGTGTTCTAGACTCCTCTGTGGTGGTTGATGGCTGCCTGCCTGTCTAGAATGAGAAACCAGACTGGTCAGTGTCATCAAAGAGTATGACTGCAGGAGACTAGGGCAAATCAACAAATGTCTTCATGTCGTTTTCAATTTAAATGAAATTTGTATTATTGACCACAATACCATAATTTATTAAATTAGTGTTGAGAGAGGGGCACTTTTGATTAATTTGGGAAAGGGGCAGGGGCTTGAACTTGCACTACTCCAGATGGTATTTGTTAGAGAATATCTTGATTTCCAGCGTCTTACCAGGACATATTAGACAGCCTTAACCCTCATAATGTACTCATAAATATAGTATTTAGCCACAAGGCGGCACCATCTGATTGTCTATGATTTGTGTGTTTTTCAATTGGCATTGCTGTGTGTATTTATTTATTTATGAATAATTTTTTTATGTATTTGTGTTGTTTTTTTGTTCCTTTTACCCTTCCTGTTGTCCTCGGTTTTCAAACACACCCCTTGTTGTGCTAGCAGTGCACATCATATGTGTGTGTAAGCTGTAAATGTAGGTTTAGCGCCTTCTATCTGCCACAAAGAGCTAGTGATTTGGGTCATTTTGACCCAGAGGACATTACGAGGGCTAACCGATACGGGGAGATGGGCGCCGCCCTGTTTGTTTACATTCCCCACCATGAACTGTGACCCCTTTTCCGCAGGTAAAACTCCGGAGCGAAACTCCGACGAAGTGTTCATTCCCGCTTCCGCAGCCATTCTCCCCGCCGACTCTCTCAGCTGACCTTTCGCAGATCTTGAAGCTCTCGTGAATTCTCTGGCCACGTCCTCCAGCCACCCGCATGTCCCTTCCTCTTAGTCGTCACCCCCCTCCTCCGTTTTCACCCTCGTCCCACCGTAGTTGTATTTAGCCATGACCTGCAGCCAGTTAACTGATAACTCTTGTCACTGTCCAGCACCCCACTGGACTGCTTTATTAGCTATGCTTCACTTCTGACACCAGTGTAATATCTCGACTTCACATATGAGCCAGTAGGAGTTTTATCAGGATTTATTGGCTAAAGAACAATCGCACGCCACAGAGCTTACGTACTTGCTACTCACAGGTAGGACAACAGAACACACTCCAGCTTCCTTACTAACACAGGATAAAACAACTAAGACAGCCCCCTTCCCGCTGCTTCCCCAATCACCCACACGCACGAACCCTAAATTTACATGCATTACTGTGATTGGCCGAGAGAGCAGGCAGAGGGCGACTGAACCCCGCAACTATTTGCCGTGTCGCTACAATATATAGCCCTGATGGGCAACAGGTGACGGTGATTGCCCTCTCCTGCACGTGTGGAAGGCGTGTCAGGAGATGAGCGGGTGAATGGGTCCGGGGTCAGGTCACTGGAGGGAAGGCCAAAGGAGACGGGTGCTCGACCCCGCCACCCTGGACGTTACATTTAACCCTTATTGCTGTTGTGGTATGGGTTCTATATGTTAACTCCTGTATAAACCCTATGATCTATGCCTTTTTCTATCCCTGGTTCAGAAAAACTGTGAAACTCATTCGCACACTTCAGATACTGCAGCCTGGCTCCTGTAATATCAACATCATGTAGAGACCCAGCACTGACGTGACATGTATTTGTTTTCCAAAAGTGAAAGAACATGTGAAATGCCTACGATACCACAGTGCAATGTCTGATATATATTTAAATGGTTCTATGCTTATGGTATTTTTCTTGTTTAAACTTGTATAGTAAGGCTATCAAATGGATTTATTGTTTTATTGAATTTTCATTTAACAGATTTCTTTTTGCTCAAGGATTCTAACAGATAAGCTGGGGTTGTTGGGGACTGAATGCATGCCTTTCAGACGTGAGTCAAACAACCTCACCACATCAATATTTTGTTCATTACCCAGTAAAATACATTGCTGCTTTGCTATTAATTTGTGAAATCTCTCAGAAATAATGTTTTTTTTGACCAGCTCAACTCCCCTACCTGACGGTTTATTACGCAGACCATCTGTGGAAGCCATGGCAACAATTCCCCCTTCCTCCTGACCAACTGTGCATGTGAATTTTAATCTTCAGAAGATACATTTAACCAATTCACAAAGATAGATATTAGTTAAGCAGATGTTTTGTTTTTTAATTTAGTTTTACTTATTTTAATCAGTGGTTCAAATTATTACAAGATTTAGTAATCTATTCAACTCTACATAACAATAAATCATGCAGCTTTTTTGAAATCAGCAATAATTTAAAGAAACCTGGACTTCCTGCTATTATGAGTGATAGACCTTAGACCAAACAATATTATTATTTTATTATATATGGAAACAAAAAAAATATACTAAATGTTCCCATGAATATCAGAATATTACGTAATGGCATATA
>JAODUG010005779.1:16240-28970 GCA_027564795.1 Aphredoderus sayanus | reverse complement strand
CCATCTGTATATCTCTCTCTCTCTCTCTCTCTCTCTCTCTCTCTCTCTCTCGCTCTCTCACACCTTTTGTCCAGTATATGCTCATTGTTTTATACAACCAGAGGCTATAGTCTGCAGACAGATCAATAAGGAAACATTATAGTAAACACTTACAAAACAGCACAGTACAGCTACACTACAATACATAATACAATACATATCTACAGGTACAAGTACTGTACATCTAACATATACTTGCAATGAGAACAAATACATTTGTTCTCACTTACAGTACATGCAAAGCAAATGTACCGTATGACTAAAGTCTATGACCAATCCAATAGGCTTTGATGTTGGTTGATTTCACAAGTCTAAAGAGGGCCGGGGAGACCGGACTCTGTAAGGACCATTCGGAATAGGCTCCATTGTCCCTGGACTCCATCACACACACATTTAATCAATCGGGTCCGCTGTGAAAGGAGGGCTTGGAAAATCCTACTTAATGCAGTGAGTTATGTCAACAGAGCAATCTGAACTTGTTCTTTTCTTTTCTGTCTGTAACATATCTGTCTAAATGCAAATCCCACATCTTTATAACTTACAATTGGGAGATTGGGTTCAAAGAGAGCGATACCAGTCAAAAATCTTAGGAGGAGCTTTAAAGAACAAAAATGTATATTTTCAAAAGCAACAGAGAACATGGCACATTCATGTTTCTTTAGCCCCCCTTTGCACTTTAATTGATTCATTTCCATTTGGGTATAGGCTATACAAGGAAAGGCATAGTCTCAATGCAGCGAGGTAGGAAATCTGAGAATGTGTAACCTATATTGCTGTGCCTTTACAAATACAGTGAAGGAGATAAGAGTAATACCCCTTGCTTTCTTGGAAATGGAGGTCTGATTTACAAACACACAACTGATATAAAATCCATTTCCTTGGAAATAGAGGGAATAATCTCTGCTCCTTTAATGTGGTAGCCAGGATAGCAGTGTCTGGGGAAGGCAAATAGAATTGTTTGTTGACTGTTGTGCAATGGTGGGATGTGTGGGGCAGAGAGGAACGGATGAGGAATGAGCAAGGGGAGAATTCTCTGTGTGTGTGTGTGTGTGTGTGTGTGTGTGTGTGTGTGTGTGTGTGTGTGTGTGTGTGTGTGTGTGTATATGTGTCTGCATGTGTGAAATCATTAGTTTTCTAGACTGAAACCCTCTTGGGCCAAATTTCTATAAAATTATTATGGGTTCACATATACATGCACACACACATACATACACGTGAACACACATATTTACATAAACGGGTGTGTTTACTGTATATTGAATCAGATTGTTTTTTTAAGTTTTTATCTACAAGTAAATACAATACTACAAGAAACACACACACACACACACACACACACACACACGCACACACACGCACACACAGACACACATACACACACACACACACACTCTTCCTTAACAGCCTCACAGTAACCAAAATATCTTATATTTCATCAAGAGACTGTATTGATTGATAAATTAAATATAAATCAAAGCTAAGGATGTATTTTTTCTCAAACCTAAAGCTGCCAATTGTAAAATGTCTAAAGCGTCCTTTTGGAATTATCTTGAAAGCTGAGTATGTGTGTCTATTGGGACAGATTATTGTAAAATGATCATGCATTCATTTACAACTTTCACAAATTTAAGATTTCTAGTTCTTTTCAGATTTGTTAATTTATTTATTTATTTTTCATGAGCTGCTCTGAGCATTTCTGACTTAATCATACAACTCCTTCAAATAATCATATGGACTGGCTTCAGAAGAACTGCTGTCTGTATCACCATTGGCCATTCTGCAACAAAATGGTGACTGTATAAGCTAGCCTGCGGTATTTGGGTTTGTGAGAGATGTACAAGGTGTGATACTGTATCATGGGTAACGTAGTCCATTAAATACTTTGCTAGAATGGGGTGGCCACTAGTCGCCATTGACAGTGATAAATAAGTGCCAGCTGCTGCAGGGATAAACAAGAAAGGCAGTCTTTCATTATTGAAAAGCACTGTCAACATGGGTGTTTACCCCAGAGTGCTGAAGTTTGCTCTGGCCCTGGAGCTAGGCAGGAAGATTCTGGAAACCTGAACGATACATTTTTTTTAAATGAGCAATGAATGTTCTCTTTTTAACTTTCATGCACAACACTGCCCTGACATATATATTAGGTGAAGTGAAGAGAATTATCTTACATCAAAATACTTATTAAATGACATTAAACATCACGACGGTTAACTATAATTTTCCCTGCGACTAATGGTTTCTGAATAGCACTAATATACCGTATGCTGGATGAACTGCAATGTGTGACAACTGTGAGAACAGATTTAATACTCCCTAAGTGAATATTCGCTTGACTGCTGCTGACAGAAAAAGAAAAACAAGAATTAAATATACCCTACAATTTATACAAAGAATACATTTAACAAATTAAGCTTAACTGTCCAATCAATTTGTCTAATATAATATTCAAATGGCTTCACCACGTGTTTCACAGCATAGTCAAACAAAATGGACACTTGCATTTTATGAAAATATATGTCAATCATTAATTCAATTAATTGTATGAACCACAAGGAATAATAGCGTTAGCGTTTAACAACACAATAGAGGGTAATTCCCTCAATAATTACCCATTGTTTCAGGTGTCACTTCCCTTTATAAACTAAACTAAAGCTAAACAAATGATGCACTCTTCAAGCTGTGTTAGCTTGTTGAAGCTCACATATAACTGTGTCCTGGTTTGTCCCACAGTCAAAGCCCACACAGTCCATTTCTGGAAATCTGGCTGGCTGCGTCCACCCGGCAGAAAGCTGGAAGGAACAGGGCTGTCACCATGGTAACTACTAAGTGGCACCAGCAGTGTTTTCACCCATTGAAGACCTGCCTTTGACATCATGGCCTATGTAGTTAACCCTCTCTCCTAGAAACACATTCGGCCGCTCACAGTAACATGCACGCACGCGCACATGCTCGAGCGCACACGCGCACACTCTGCTGGTTGAGTGGAGGTGCAGTTGACTGGGAACCATCATTAAACCTCTGACATGTGCCGTACAGCACTCTGGTAGCCCCCAAGGCCCTGACTGAGGTTAACCAGGCTTTTCGCACATTGCCTTCTGCTCACTGAGAGGGGCAATGGAAAACTCTGGTGGCAAAAAAAACTCAATCTTTGGGGAAAATGAATTCACATTCACAGAAAAAATAAATAATTTCACGTTAGGAGATTTCATGTAATTTTTCAGTGAAATACAACCAGCATATAAAAAGTGTGACAACTCTACGTTTCCTAAATTTAAGTCATTATGGTGATTTGAAACAATAAAACAAGAAATCCAACTTAAATCCTATTTGATTAGTATTGTGTTGAGGACAAACTCTTTGTGGAGTGAGTGGGACTGGTTTGTGTCTCTAGCCTACTGTTTCCCATCTACAGTAATGCCAGGAGCCCACGTTGACAAAAGAGATTATCTTCTGCATGCCAAGGATTAAAATAGAAGCCTATTACATTTGACTAGGATTTCTCCATAATATGTGAATATGACATGTGGCTACCTTTAATGAGAATTCATACTTTAATGCTGCAGTTATGAAATTGCACATTTAATTGTCTTGTGGCTATTTCCATCATCCAAAATGTGAAAATAGTTGTCACAATGCCAGCTGGCTATGAAGGATTCAAGTATTGCCATGTAATATTTTCCCAATTCCCAATGTACAGTAATGCACTAATTTTGCTTAGTGCAATGTTGGAATTTCCTGCACAGAATCTCATTTATTTAAAAGTCATAAAGGTCAGAGATATAGCTGTGGGCCGAGTCATGCTTTAAAAAACGATCATCTGAAATTTTAATGAAATCTAAACCGCAGCAGGAACGAGCAAAGCCCGAATTCTACCTTGGAAAACACATTTAGAAATGTGCAGGAATGATAAGTGTGCATTGACATGTTTGGAGTGTGCTGTGCATGTCATTTTAATTGCTTGCTCAGAGGCTTGTTTAAAAACAGACACCTCCTCCACTGTGTACAACAGCTTCTCGCCGCTCGACACATACTGTATGGTCCTGTCGGCAGTTGAGTCCCGGTGTGAAACAACAAACTGGACGCCCCAGCCAAAGGCAGATCTCCCGCTCTCCATGGCTAATTTGGTCTTTAAAACAGTAATATATCGCCACTTTCCTGCCTGCATCCCACTCTTTCAATCTCTCACACATATAGGCATGCTGTCAGGGTGAATTTTAGTAAAATCCATCCTCCCGTCAACAGCTCTGAGGTGTTAGAAGGCCAACGACCCGTCAAAAATATCACAGCACTGCGGTGGATGATGTGAGTGACTGTACTGTACTGTGGGCTGGCTTAATTTGACAGTGGGAGATGTTTGGGAGCTGTCGGCTGGGCCACTGCTGTTTTGGGCTAAGTCCATAGGGGGGAACTGAGCCGAAACTCAATTTAGCCAGGGAGGTACAGTTGGGTTTGGGCAATTCAACTGCCTCCAATTCCCAGCATCTCCCAGGGTGATCTTAAGGGAATAGAATATCTGCAGCACTCCACTGGGGTGGCAAGGCACTATGGCGTGTGCGTGTGTGCATGTGTGCATGTGTGTGTTTTTGTGTGCGTGTGTGTGCGTCTCTCTCTCTCTCTCCCTCCCTCTCTCTCCCTCTCTCTCTCTCTCTCTCTCTGTGTTGTCTGTCTTCCTAGGGTCTGTCTAGCAAGATCCCCGTCGCGTCATCCGTGATTCAGGAGCCAGACGGCCGGGGAATGGCAGGGTGCAAATCTATCACAGCCAACACATGTCTGTGTTAAATTGCAATGACGTGATTTCTCCTCTCTTGCCTTTTTGCCTGGAGCAATGTGTGGCCGCCATGGTGCAGAGTCTGCTGCAACGCTGCAGGGGATGGGAGGAGAGGGGAGCAGGAGAACATGCTGGAACTCCCACGTGTATTTGCTCCTCGGACTGGTGTGGCTGGTAGAGACTGGCGAGAGGATATGAAGAAGAGCAAGAGAGAGAGAGAGAAGGGAGGTAATGTGTGCACATATCAGCCCCTCTGACAAAATGGCAGAATACATAAACAAATAACAAATAGCTGTAATATTTCCAGGCCTTTACAGGTTGTTTATAGCACAATATTCTACCCCATGCAATTACTATTACTGTAATGTTACATTTATTAGCATAGGGACTGGAGGAACATTATACAAACACACTCTCCCAGTGAGAGACTTCATCTATCTGCCCACCCACCTGCCTACCTCCCACCCCGCCATGCACATACTGTACAGACACACACATACAGTATACAGTCATACGTTCACTCACACACACACTCAAACACACACACACACACACGCACACACACACACACACACACACACACACACACACACAGACACATTAAAACAAACACATTTTCTTTCAACAAATTTTATTGACCAAAACGTTCGTGCGTGTGTGCATGTGTGCGTGTGTGCGGGTGTGTGCACTGTTGTGTGTATACAGCAGTCTGTGTTAGCTGCACAGCCTGCACAAAAGCCTGTAAATTGAGAAGGTAAAACTTTGCAATTAATGCATGTCAATCACCCAGCTTCTCTATGGCAATAATACCTGAGGCAAATGTCACGACCAAGCCTCTAGGAACAGAAAACACACGCACACACTTACACACACTTATAAGAAAAAGTAAATCCTCTCCAGGAGACTAATATTCAGCTGACAACTTTATCACTGCACAGCTCCGGTCATAGGCTGGGCATATAATTCTGGATATGAGCCAAGTCACCAAAATGCTCCCTTATTAAAGAGCGTAACTCACAAGTCTCATAAAAGCAATAGGCAACAGCCAGCTGGTGAGCAGATACAACGCTGCACACACACACACACACACACACACACACACACAACTCCACTTTTAGATAGGTAGACAAGAACATGCACACACACACACACACATAGTATCAGAGGACTTAAAAGGTCATCCAAAGCAGGGTTTAAAAGACATAATTCTCAACATAGTTAGCACAGCATATCGCGGCTAAAATAATCTGAATTACCCTGTAGTTACAGTACTACACACACACACACACACACACACATGCATGTGTGTATACACACGCAGACACACACAGCTTACCTTTGTGTGCGTGTTCAAGTTGAGACAAAGAGAAAAGGATGTCTGTTGAAGGAGCAGGGAGGAGCAGGAAGGTGTTTAGTGTTTTACACTGAAAGGTCACAGGCTTGTTTTGTTGGCTCAAGCACAGTGTGCTATTGACTTGCTCGTGTGTGTGTGTGTGTGTGTGTGTGTGTATGTGTGTGTTTTAGTGTATCTTTATAGGTCATTGTTTAGCACACTGTGCTCAGTGATAATTATGTATAACTTATTATTAATAGGTAAAATTATTATATTATATAAAAGTTTTGAGATTCCATACAGCTGATTGTTCTGACTACTGTCTCCACATTTCAATCAGCCTGCAGACCTTACTAACATGAAGTCAAAATACAGTATTTATGTATTTAAATATAAAATAAAGATGTGTTCAAACCAGTGGTGATGATAACATCACTGAACAGGATAGATCTTATAAAGGTTACAGTAATACAGAGATTTTAAAGTGATAGAGTACTTTAGCAAATCTCAAAAACCTGTACAACTTCCACACACTAACATAATGATGTTTTCCCACTGTCCCACTGTTTCATGTGTTTTCACACATGTACTCTGCAGGATGCGTATCAAGTCTATTTGTTATGTAATCTACAACACTTCATCCAACAAGTGTGAATAACAGTACAGGTACACTGTAACTCAATGGAGGTTTCATAAAAACGGCCAAAACGTGTTAATTAAATGCAGAGACCAACGGGATTGTTACAGTCAACATGTTACAGTACATATTGAATGTCAGCACATTCGTGTTTACAGGAGGTAAAGAAGCAGTAAGTTCAATATCCTTTTAAGGTAATAGGAAAGAATATGTAAGAACTATACAGCTCCTAGCCCAGCCACATTAAACAGCTCCACTGACAAGAACTGGAACACTTCAACTCCTGAAACTTATTGTTGAGTCAGAGCCTAAGGACACATATTAAGCATAGCAGCTAAAAACAGAAGTGTCCGTGTGTGCGTGTGCGTGCGCGTGCACGTGTGTGCCAGCAAAGCGACACACTCGCGGAGGACACTGGGTACAGCGTCCAACCCCGAGGCTGATGGCAGGAGCAGGTGGCAAACAGTTTTCTCTCCCCCTGTACATCATTTAGCTGTGGGAGTATTGACTTGCCACTTTCAGTTACTCCAGTATGGTCCTGCTGTTTGTGGCGCAAAGAGAAAGAAAAAAAGAAAAGAATAGGAATGGATGATAAAGCCTCCAGTATGTTATGACTCTGGGCTGCAGCACTGCCACCTCCTGAAACCACTGCACTATCTGCACTAGCATGTAGGACACCACGAGACCCACAGGAGAATAACACGGGGGAGACCTATAGAAAAGAAGGGCGGCGACGTACAGTATCTGCTATGGACCATAATTGATTGTCTCCTGTCTCGCTGATTGACTGCCTGGAAATGGCTTCATTACGCTCATCACTGCTCACAGATGGGTGGCGTGTGCGTGTGTGTGTGTGTGATATTGCACTGTATGTGTTTCAGTGTGCCGCTAACTGCCCGTGTACAGTATGTCCCCTGCCAGGGCAACAACGTGTTCGGCAATGGTGGTCGGCTGTGTCTCTAAGCACTGCCTGCTGGTGGCCATTGTAGTGCTGGAGGCACTGCTGCACTCCCCCTCCTATTGTGTCCTCCCAAGGTTTAGCGGTCATAAAGTAATAGATGTAGCCTACATGTTTATGACATATAACACACTGAGTAGCAGGGGCATGACACCCTACCTGACCTGTGCTTTCCATCGCAGACTTCATACATACATACTGTACAACAGAAAAGGTAGTCCCTCTCTCCTTACGCATCTGCTCCCATGGTTTCCACTTGTCATTCATACCATGCCATAGTGTTAGGTGCAAATTGAGATGAAATGACTCATAAAATGGGTGCTAATGCGCTACACGGCTACATGAGGCCTTCGGTGTATACAATTGAGTTCAAGCACACGCCCATTCATCAGATGGACACATGTTTGTGTTTGAACGCACACACACACACACACACACACACACACGCACACAGACACACACAGACACTCCCACACACATATACATATAAACGTACGCACACATGCGTACACACACATACACATACACATACATGCACACACAGACAAACGCATACACACACACTTTACTCCCCTTCTTGACTTCAATGGCGTCCCCCATGGGAACCGTTCCCCAATCGAATATCTCCCCCACAGGATCCACACCTGAAGGATTAGATATATTGGATATACAATACTGCACTGTGCTGTATGTACAGTATTGTACTGTATGCACAGTATATCCAATCATACAGTACAATGTATACTGTGGCACAGAGAGATGGAAAATTATTTGATGTGGGTGTTGTGTTTTGTGTGAAAAATGTCATGTCTTGCATGTACATTTTTAAACCACGTCAATTTGTACAAAGCTGTTGTTCAATTTAATGAGGTGAAATGTGTGTACTGTATGTGTGTGTGTGTGTGTGCGTGTGCGTGTGTGCGCGCGTGCATTTGTGTATGTTCACAACTTTACAGACTGTACAGTATACATCTGCTCCACTCATCACCTCCTCCACTTGCTATCCAAGAGATGTTGCTGTTAGCATGGCAACTTAGAGGTGGTGGATGCGTGAAGAGAATGAGATTGAGTGTACAATAACCCCTTCTGGCCATAGAGGAAATGTACATGCATGCACTGTATGAATGTAGCTATATTGTTTTACATCTTCATTTGACCACATACAATATAAACATAATGCATTGACTCATGCTCTGGCCTTATTGACAGAGTGCACACTATGAGGCATCACAGTGCCATCACAGCACAATTGACGATGAGCAAATGAGCAAAGGAAATCAAATGAATTCCTAGATGGAAGGTTATAGGAAAGGCGTATCTAAAGCTGGCTACCTATAAGTTATCCTGTTAGTAGGAAACACTTCTGTGACATTAAACATCCTCAGAGATACAGTACAGCAGGCCCTGTGCCCAGATGCAACCTCCCACCAAATTGGTACGGGGGAAAAGAGACAAGAGTGACCTTTCTTTGAACAAGAGAAATGGGAGATATACTAGTTTGAGAGTGTCTGTGCGCGTGCGTGCGTGTGTGTGTGTGTGTGTGTGTGTGTTTCTCGCCTTGCTTGCAAGGACGTATGCAGTGTGGATTATGCATCCCTGTGCGAGCCACATACAGTATGATCAGTTAACCGCCCACTGCTGACAGGGCTCTATATTGGAGCCACAGAGGAGCGATTTGAGACCTGCTTTGACATTTCCAACTTGATTCATTGATTCACGGCTGGCAGTGCCTGTGACATACACACTTTGAACAGCTACTCATTCTAGCTGTATGTTTCATTGGGTACATTTTACGGACTCATTCACAAAGATTGGCAGTGTATATGCTCATCTATCCATAAAGTTTATGGGGAAATATAGGCCATAATGTCCTACAGTCTCTTTCTCTTTTTATGTTTAGTACCCATCATTGGTGCAATTGTAGATAATATTTTGCAATCTTAAATAGGAAATGTAATCCCTTTGCATTTCATTGTTATTGAGTGTAGGTTTTGTGTTGGCAAAATGGCTGGGGCAGTTTCTGCAGTAGTAAATCCAGATTTGACCTGGGTATTGATGGTGAAGTGGTGGAGGGGACACTTGAGGGAAAATCCCTAATCCAGCTAATTAATTAATAATTGTACAATAACATTATAGAAATTGGTATACCGTTGGTATACCGTATATCAACAAAGACGATAATGACAATGGCAAGATAATGACACGGCGTTTTATTACTTCATGACATGCATGTTTGATTACTTCAGATGTCGGAGTTCATGACATTGAATTTGTTGGCCATAAATTACACCGCCTCAAAACAGCGGCTATGGCAATTTAATGGAGCCATTTGAAAATATCACTATGTGTTCACATGTAGAGAATACTGTATCCATCACTCAACTATGTAGGATCTCAATTACGGTGCATTACGTGAAGCCAGGTCAAAATGGTATATGTTGGTGCGACAAAGGCACAGGGCTTCCTGTGGCACACATTCAGTGTGTCTGTGTGATGCCCACAGTTTTTCATCAGAACAAGACTGCAGATAGAGTCAAAAACGGCGTCACCAGAGCCTACATCAAAGGTCCATATACTGTATAACTATGGGCTATTACATTGTTCTGTTTTGTGTGTGTGTGTGTGTGTGTGTGTGTGTGTGTGTGTGTGTGTGTGTGTGTGTGTGTGTGAAGGCGCGCATGCATATCTGAGTCGGAGGCTGACAGAGAAATACACTTCCCAGTGTTATCGCCACGTGATCTGCAAATCAGCTCACTTATCTTGACAGCTCCATAATAATAAAGAAAACTATCCTTTGACTGAGTGGTTCTGTCTCTTTTCCACCCGCCGGAAACCGCCCAGATTTCTTCATGATTGTAAGAAAGAAAACCCATAATGATTACATAAATCACAGTGGACATGCTCTGTAGCTGCATGTGTATGGAGAGAGACTGAGGAATCGAGGCTCAGAGAGAAATATGCCAGTAAGGCACACCAATGCGAGTGCACATAATACACGCATGATCTGTTACATCTCCTAATTGCTGTACTTTGTTTAGCAGTTTACTGGAAGAATCTCCCCTCAGATGTCTCCTCCATCCCTAACCATTTAGAGCGTCTTTCACTCAACTGACCAATTGACTAATAGGGCGAACGCAATTTAGCCAAATATCATTCTTATGCTGTATCTGAGCCTCTAAAAAGAACATAACGGAGTGCTATTCAATTAGGTTCCTGCATGCTTGTTATGTATGGGAAGATTACCTTGTGGCTGTATTAGTCTGTGCGAGTCAGTGGCGTCACGAATGTGGACAGCCTTCTGTTATTCACATTTAACTCGATGAACCGGGACATCCTCCATTTTACACAAGGAAAGATAAGTAGCAATCGTTGTCGATGTCCAACCTCTCCAGAGACCTCCCTCCATTAGGAGGTTGCAAGTATCTTTTTTATTATTTAAAGTTTCAATCTTGAGCTTTCCATCTAGTTGTGACACTTACAGTTGAGTGCGGTAAAGTGACCACCACTAAGCCTGACCAAGTCTGTCTCACCTACAGTATATCACACCTAGACACCAAGGGGCCTAATTAATAACACTATATAACTCTGTCTCTTGTAGAGGTGTTTGTACTCATTAAAAAGGTTATGTTACCTTAAAGGTTATGTACAGAGAAAATGTAATAAAGTGTGCCTTTCAGATATCTAGAACCATGACACACTTATCCATACGGTTCCTTTCATCAAAGTCCTTAATGCAAGTCTAGCCACTTGGCAGCCAGCTTGGAAATGCAGTTAATAGGAAGACCGTATTGAAATGAATACGGAGAGAGCCATAACTGCGCTTTCAGTGGTCAACAAGTCAATCTTAACGTTTAAAATGTTTTGTGATTTTGCCACACAATAAGGCAGAAAAAGCAGTTTTTCCCTAGTTTATACTCATACAGTACTGTGCATGCACAAGGTTTCACGACACTGACTTCATTAACAGTTGTTGACAGCTAAAACAAAAACAAAAAACAGCTGATAGCCTTAGAAACCCACAAAGGAATCCTCAGGCGTGTACCGTGTAGAACTGGCATAATTGCCAACTACAGTACAGTAGATGGCCTTGATGACACAATGAATATGCCTTTGGGATTCCTTCAATGGGTGTAATAATCAATAGTTATATGACAATAAAAGAGTGGGTTGTGGAGGTTCCTTTTCCATTGAAGGTAAGGTCTTTGTGAAATAAGGTCAACATGTTGCAAAACCTCAACTGAGCGCCTACGTCAGTGCAACCACACAATTGGTTAAATCAATTTGTGTGTGTGTGTCTGTGTGTGTGTGCATGTGTGTGTGTGTGTGTGTGTGTGTGTGTGTATTGGGGGGGGGGTTCAGACACTCTGGACAAACATTCTTTCTCCAGAATGACTGACCACCTTTCATTTTTCATTTTCAAAAATTAAATATTGTCTTTCTTATATAAACTGCCATTTCATTATGCACGTGGTCATTAATTAAATGTGCTGAGCAAAACAAAGAGGCCCGCTTTCTGGAAATGATTGACAGCAGTCTACATACCACCTCCTGGAACAATTGGGCAACAAATTAAAAATACATTTATTTATCTGGGCGTGGTCTCAATGATCAGATATATAAGTAGTGAGCTGAAACCGTTCATCCCAGCCTGCTTTGCTCACCTCCCTGCCGCTTTCTGAAGTGAGTGAAAAATGTCTGTCACAGACTTCTTCAATAACTGAGGAAATGCTGCAGCTACTCATCCTCATCTAATTCTGTGTGTTTTCCATCTCCATCTCTATCTTTAAAAAGACCCCTGGGCAACATGAGCCGCCTGCGCAGGAAACGCGAACGGAGGAGGAAATCAAGGCTCTCCTCTTCTCTCGCTGCTTGTGTGTGACTTGGTGACTTGATTATTTTCATAATCTGGGCCATTTTCATTACTGTGAAGGATGGGGGAGGGGGAGCACATAATCACATATATGAGGGCAGGAACATGAGAGCTTGGAATAACCC
>JAODUG010005779.1:0-16140 GCA_027564795.1 Aphredoderus sayanus | reverse complement strand
CCCATACACTCACACACACATCATAAAATGTCTTAAAGAAAGCCAATGTCCTCACAAAGGAGAACAAGGGTAAGACCTGTCTTGTAGGAACTATGGAGGCATATGGCAATAGCTTCTTGGAAGCTACTGTACACTTTCCCCTGGCTCATATTAAAACGATGTTTGATGAAGGAGAGAGCGGGAGAGAGAGAGAGAGAGAGAGAGTAACTTCTTTTCAGGTCAGCTCTAGGTTGCTAGCAGGGTCCTGCATTAATTAGACAGTGTGTGTATGTGTGCGTGTGTGTGTGTGTGTTTGACGGTGTGTGTGCACGATTATGACTCCCTGCGTGCTAGATTGTGTCATTAATTAGATGCGGTACCAGTGTGTGCGGCAAGCAGAATCAAGCGTACTCCCTGCCAGACCTCAGCCATAAATCCAGATGTAGATTTACTTGACAAAAGCAATTGACCTTTTCCTTCATTTAGTCCCCACTATATATCACAGCAGAATACTGAAGGGCACTAGACTGGATAAAGACTGAATGAGAGAGTTTTTTTTGCCAGTGCTAAGAGAACACC
This sequence comes from Aphredoderus sayanus, assembly GCA_027564795.1. Taxonomy (NCBI): domain Eukaryota; kingdom Metazoa; phylum Chordata; class Actinopteri; order Percopsiformes; family Aphredoderidae; genus Aphredoderus; species Aphredoderus sayanus. Next base: position 15,582 of record JAODUG010005779.1, on the reverse strand, counting down.
CTAAATGCTCTGGGTACATTTGGTCCCATTATTCAGCTGAATCTTAACACTGGATGGACGGACAGATGAATAGATAGACAGTTGAGCAGGTCAGAAAAAACTGGCAGTTTGTACAAAGTGAGGAGCACGTTCTTCTCATGGAACACAAAACACAAATGATTGTCCTTTCTGTTAATGAGCAGAAGCTCCAGGGAATATAAAGCATGCTCTGCTGCTAAACAGGAGAAATATTCAGATCATCGGGTCCTATGGGAACATCCCGCCATGCAAAGTCTGACCTTCAGCCTAATTCTGATGCGAGAATAGCTTAGCATACCAAGGTTTCAACAGGCTCTTGCTTGAACCATGGGCTTCCAGACTTTTCTAGCCCCTGTGGAGAATGAATCAATAAAGATAGACTGGGCAGGGAGACTGCAGTCATATAATCCCTTTCCACAACACCACCTCCACGGTTTTACTGTTTCACTGAAAGGCCATTTAACTTGTAAAGGGAAGATTGCAGGGTTGATTCTCACAACAGCCCTGTACCACAAAACAAGCCTTTGTCCATTAAAGCATTCAGATGCCTCAGCAAGACAGACAACCTTCAATTTCTTCACTTCTCTCACATAAAAGTTGTCAGTCAATGGTTTTAAACATTGAACTGTTTGCTACCTGCAATGTCGAAGATATAGGGCTGCAGAAAACTGATTATACAGTTTGTATAATTTGCTCTGAGGGAAATGTGCCAACCCAGAAATGGATTCTACTGCATTTATTACATCTCCATTTCTGAATTCATAACATTTCCTCAGACAGGCTCACTTAGCGGAACCGGCCTTGGTCGGCGGTCCATTATCTCACTTCCACAAACAGAGGGAGAAGGTCATGTGAGTGAATGTGCTCTCAGAAGGAGTAAGAGGAAATATTGATCAGCAGAGACGGAGACGTGTTTACCTTCATAGGCGCTGATGCAGACACAGATGTAGACCCGAGACAAACACGCACAGAACCCGTAAACCTCACAACTCTGCAGCGAGTGAGCAGGATTAAACATAAAGACTTTAAATTAGAAAATATTGAGCTTGCTGACAATTGAAAAAATAAAGTGGAGGGAGAGGGAGCGAGAGAGAGAGAGCTGTCTGTGTGTCTAAATGTTTGTCTGGTGACTGTATTAGAGCAAGACTAAGTTTAAAAAGAAAGAAAAATCAAGTAAAAGTGAAAGTAGGCCTATAGTACGCTAGTGGAGGCCTTTCTCTGGGGCAGATGTTGAATAAGTAGCACAGCATGATTTACACAGTATCAGTGCACAGATGAACTCATAGACAGGGAATAGAGACCCACTGCTCCAGATGTGTACCAGACTAACATCTGTGCATGGAAGACAGCTGAAGCTGTGAGTGTTGCATATTTATACAGTAACCTATAGCAGCACAATGTGTTGACCTTCTGCCACCCTTAACGTGGCATACAAGTAGCTCTCCTTCATTGAAACCAAAATATCGGTTCAGTTACACATTCCATGTAGCCACCAGCCCAAAACCCCAGCGTACAGTTACCACAGCATCTCAGTTCAAGCCATGCATACAACTCACCAGTTCTTATTCCAGGTGTGCGCAAAGGCTGTGATAAGGATGAGTTGGATGAGGATGAAGGCAAATCCACCCACCACGCCTACATAATGCCACGCTGAACGAAAACAAGACAAAGTGCGTTACAAACATCCCTTCAACTTGTTATACCTGTAGACAAGTTAGACACGTTTTGGCTAAACTTGGGAGAAGATCTATACATTTCAGAAACATATCCATATGTCTTAACAGATCTGACATCAGAATGCTTGTATCACAATGAGATTTGTTGTTCTCAAAACAAAAACAAATTCCAGATAAAGAGACTGTATGGTGTGACATTTTATTGCAGTTCCTTTTATCTCAAAATTGAGTGTACACTGCCCTCTAGGAGGATATAAATGGTAATGCAGTAATAAATCAATGACTCAGGTTTGAATAAAAATGGATAATTCCTGAGTTCATACACTATCGATTATAAAAAAAGCAAATAAATAAGCTTTCTTGTTACTCACTGTGCAGGAATGACTCTGTTGGGATGAAGAAGGCAGCAGTGCACATTGCAAGTAGGGTTATGAACTTCAGAAACCAAAACCTGTATATCAGCACATGGAAGACCAGTGAAGTGAGAAAATGCCAAAACAGTATACAGTATCTTCATTCACAACGTTATGGATCTATCACAGCTAACTGCTGTGATAGATACATAGTTAGTAGATACATAGGCATTAGGGGCAATAAGTACATTGAGCACAGGTACAATACAGTATGTGGAACAGTTGAAGTAGCATTCCCTGGGCCCACCAGTAGACAATTGTACAAGTACCATTTGCCAAAGACCTGGACATTTCACGGAGGAGTGGTTAAGACTCTTACAGAAGATTTATGTCACCGAGGACCAGCAACACTGTCGTTCAAAGCCTAATCTGGGCTACACGTCACTGCTCTAGACACTGCTGCAATGGAAAGTGTGACAACAAGAGTCTTAAAATAGACAAGTGGGACTGTGCAGGTGAGTTCAACATGTTCCTTCAAATAGAACACAGGAAGATAATTTTAGATATTGTTTTGTGGGTAAAATGTAGAAATACTTGGAAAGAGAGTAGATCTTACAAAAAGGTCATATTCATTAACCATGCCATGGGAAAAACCCCAAGATACACTGGCCTCTTAGTCAAGGATTGTGGTTGTGAATTTAAGTTCCATTTGGGTTTGCAGGGATGCAGTATATAGAGCATGTAAGCAGAATTTGGGCTTACAAAATGTCTTCAAATATTCACTGAACTGTCTTCCCGTTCACCCACAGAGGAAGACCCGCCCTTTCCACGCAAGGGACACATCTGATTGGCCACTAAAGGCAAGCTTCAGTTTGACTTTGACGCGGTTGTGTGCTTAGAACTAAATATGGTTGTGTGTGTAACAACCATCTGGCATGTCAGGCTAAGAGATGGGCAAAAATACATAAAAATGTATCTGGTTACAAAAGACAAAGTGCCCTTAAAATAGATCTTTCAAAATAAATTACTAATAACTGCTGCCTGAAATTAAGCATCTGAGGGAGCACCCTATGGCATTGAAGGGAAAGGGTGTTTTTGTTTTGATTGACTTTAAATATCAACAAGCTTTCTCCAGAATCCCAGACACCACCTTTAACCGCCTCCTGTCTGTGCGGATGGTATATTATTCCTGCAGATGAGGACATGAAGAGGAGGCGGTCAGTCAAGATAAAATGCAAGTTCCTGCTGGTGTCCTTCAGAAATGGTCTCTAATTCAACTATGCTGTGGTGGTTTTATTGTATTGTTTTGCATTCTAAGCTTAATTTAAAAAAAATTTCAGTTTTGATGTTTCATGGAGAAAGTTAAATTACTCCACTCCTATTCATATTGCTCAGCTCTGTCAAATACAAATAACAAAACAAGTGATTTCAAAAGCTGTACTGCCTATTTTTACCTATAGAGCCTCCTGCAGATAATATCAGGCCTTGCATTTTCACATCTGAGAATAGAATAAAATGTCCTTTTATAGTGACCGTCTTGTAAAACAATGAGCTTACTGAATTGCTTATAAAGTAAACTGAGTAGTGGAAGATATGCAAAAAGATGAATTAAGCAATCTTTCACTGACCCATTGTGTATGAGTGCTCTGAAGTCCTGGCTGGATTTCACATCAATGAGGAAGATAGCCATCATCAGGTAAAAGCAGGCCGTTCCGAAGCAGACCCGATAGACCGCCGAGTAGCCAACCAGCATCTCACAGTCACCTCCGCCATGCGCCTGGTCACACACCATGTTAAAGAAAGGCACCTGCAACACAAACAGCAAAAATGTCTTTCTGTTTGTTTGTTTGTTTATTTGTGTGTGTGTGTGTGTGTGTGTGTGTGTGTGTGTGTGTGTGCGTGCGTGCGTGCGTGTGTGGTTTGCCTCAAAAAATAATCACATCAATAATAATGAGTATGCATACATGTATTATCCTGTATGCATGAATTCATCATTGATACTGACATACAGACTAATCTTTAAATGATTAGGAAGTTATCACTAGATTCATAAAGCGTCATAGTCACATAGGAGTCTCATAGATAAAATACTGTTATTAAAATGCAACAGTAAATCCACCATCACTGCCAAAATGTCCCTTTAGCGGATTTACATTACAACAGCAAGAATGTGGCAAGGAAGCTGGGTGGACTGCTAACGAACCATAGACTGTATATAAATGGACAAACCCACCATGTACGTCACCCATAGCTTTTCTCAAGAACGGGTTTGAATAGTATACAGTAGGATACATTTATGGCTAATATATTTATTAACTTATGAGTTATTAGAAAAGCAAACCCCCGTGCAGTTGTCATTAACTACTGTAGCTGTAGAGACCAAAACAGTTTTTTGAACAGTCAGACATTTTAACATTGGAGTCTATGGGGATTGATTCCCCTTTGCAGCAAGCCTCAAGTGGCCATTCAAGGAACTGCAGGTTTGGGCACTTCCAGAGGTTCCCGCTTGGAACCAACAAACGTACGTTCTCCCTGACAAGCTCCGACACGGTGCGGGACAGCATGAGGCAGGAGACGGCGCAGGCCAGGATGTGGAACAGCGTGTACATGACCCTCGTGCTGGAGGACGACTTGATGGGCGGACAGAAGGAACAGCACAGCGAGCATGGAGCAGGCCCACAGCAGCAGCATACCTGGGGGAAGGGGGGCGGGAGTGCAATTAGACCAGTGGTTTGAACGACCATTATCATTGTGACCAGGAAGTGCTACCGAAGAGGGGTACACTTTTTTCCTGTCTCGTCAGCAAACAGAAGGGAAAAAAAGACAAAAAAAGACTAATTCAACAACTTTAAAAATTAACTCAAACAACCTCTGACTTTATTTGGTTGATCAGATGGCAAAAGTTGCATATACTATAAAAGAATGAACAATACACACACCCACACCTGAGACCAGACACATTAACTCAAAACACCTGTGTGGACCGAGACTTCAACAGTTCACCTAAGCAAGAGTCACTGTCCCTGCATTCAGGATGGTGTAACATTTACTTTACAGGGGGCTACAATGGCACAGAGGGTAATCAAGAAGATGCTGGTTCAAACCCTAACTGCTCCTGGTGGTCAGATGGCACCTTGCATGGCAGACATTGCCATCAGTGTGTGAATGGGTGAATGCTTTAAAGCACTTTGAAGTGGCCGGAAGATTGGAAAAGCGTTATATAAAAGCAGTCCATTTAATTTAACCCTAGTGATGTCCATAATAATATTGTACTTGGCCACTCGGTGGCAACATCTGATTGTGTATGATTTAGTTTTTTTTAATTGTCATTGCCGTGTGTATTTATTTATTTATTTATTTATTTATTAATGTGCACTGCTGGCACAACAAGGTGTGAGTTTAAAACCAGAGGACAACAGGAGGGTTAAAAGGTACAAAAGAACAACACAAATACATAAAGGAATAATTAATAAAGAAATAATTACAATGACAGAAGCAATGACAATTAAAAATCACACACAATCATGCACAATCCGATGGCGCTGCCGGTTGGCCAAATACGATATTTTTAAGGACAGCACGAGGGTTACGATGACATTATTTGTAGAAAGCAACATTTGGTACTGGTAGGCTACTAAATAGTGATATGAAAGCAAAACTTTCATTGAACATTCGGGACATTATGTCCACTGAAAGCACTCTTCGATAAAGGTCTAATGACCTGCTTGAAAACAAGTCCATGTCCTTTACTGTTGTGGCTCATGAACACTCATAAGCAGTTAGCTACTTTCGTTAATATCATTAACATAAAAGCATATTTATTATGCCTCAAGGCATCTTGCGACCACTGGAGGAACCTGAGCCATTGTTTGAGAAACACTACTACTACTACTGCTACTACTACTACTACTACTACTACTACTACTACTGTAGGGCAATGCTTAACCCTCATGATATCCTTAATTTTATCGAATTATGCCACCAGAGGGTGCCATCTGATTGTGTATGAGTTTGTGTGTTTTTTAATTTTCATTGCTGAGTGTATTTATTTCTTAATTAATGATTTCTTTATGTATTTGTTTGTATTTTTGTGCCTTTTAACCCTCCTGTTGTCATCAGGTTTCAAACTCACACCTTGTTGTGTCAGCAGTGCACATCATGTGTGTGTAAGCTGTGGAATTAGGTTTAGCGCCACAATGTTAAACAGATCTCTCTATTTGTTAGAAGAATATTGGCAGTTTTGACACGTGCACACACATACAGTACACTAGTGTACAGTAGCACACATACAGTACGCTACTGTATGTGCGTTGACGGTAGACTGTGGTTTATACACGGATAAGTGAGAGGAGGGAGTGTTGGCGGTTGGTAGATTCATCTACTGAGTCCCAAGGCATCTGTCTGATTATGAAAAAAAAAAAACAGGGCGTGTATAAGCCAATTGGCCTCTCATACTGCACTAAATCTAAAGCACTCAACCCATATGCTAGCAGCCACGGCCATTTCACTGATATGACTGTAAATTCCACAGATTACAGCTTCAAACGGCCTGTCTGCTTCAAGCAGCCACACTGCAATGATTTATTTATACACACACAAATTCTGACACTGTCCAGAAGTATTATATGTATTAATGTACTGTACATTTAAATATGTAAAAGCAATCAAGTCATACTGCTAGATATTACATTTAAACTACACTTAGTCATAGGAATGTTTTGATGACATCAACACACTTTCATAAACACCCTAAAAATATTAACCAGGCAGTTAAATGACCTGGTCCTCCTCACCTGGTAGGCCACCATGTTTAGGAAGTAGCTGTACACCCCACTCTCGTTCATCCCTTGAGTGGCCGACATCCTTCTAGAACTTCTCTTGCTCAAACTATGGCACCACATTTGTCCAAGAGCTTCCAGTCCAAACATGGCATTTTCCAAGCATTCAGTGGCAAAACCTTCCTCACAGACTGACTAAGATGAAAACAGACTTTGTTGCATAAGTACAGCCTCTTCTTCAACGGCTCAACCAAGGAGCCTGTGCTAGTGTTTTAGGCTGTCAGACGGATTAGCTGCATGGATAAAGAAGTCCCAACAGGAGTCCCCAGCGAATCAGAATCATGAACGACAATCTATGTGCAGGTCCCCCCTCTCCAGCTTGACTAGAGAATACGTCGCTGTTTTGTTCTGCCCCGTTCCCTGTGTGGCTTGGCTCTGCCCCGGCGTCAGCCACTGCCAGAAAAGAGGGAGGTGTGGTGGTGAATGCTCAATGTCCTCCCCATCATCCTCTGCTCTGACCGCCGAGATTAGGCGGAGTCTGTGTGGTGTGGGGGGGATGGTGGTCAGAAGAGGTGGACAGTGACCAAGTGCTAGTTCCAGCTGTCTCAACCCCCCCCCCCACCCACCCACTCCTCCACACACACACACACACACACACTTTCCTATCTGCCTGCTCCACCTCTAATCACCATGTTACAACGTGTACGCATTGTGGTGCACTGCAGGTTTTTAATCTCTTATTATTATGGAATTACACACTGTGATTTGTATCTGATACCTGATAATTCACACTCTCGCATGGAGCCTTTGCAAACCATGGCCCAGTCAATGCTGTTGTTCTCCCTGCTCGTTAGAGGACACGTATAATCCTTCCAAGTGAGATGACATTATAAACCACAAGCGTAGAAGCCTGGAAAGACTTGGTGTTATTTATTCCCTCCATTTATTTTACACTCTACACTGCACACAAGTGAAGTGTGTGTCAACTGCATTTATCTGTGTGGTGCTGTGTGCTGCTCCTGAGTGGGCCAGGGAGTCAGATTTAGGTTAGCGTGTGGAGCAGTGCGTTTGAGATAATCCTGCCGTGCATGGTTCAGCCAGGGTGACCTTCAGTTCCCTGTACGTTCTGATTCGCTCAACCGCAACCAGGCCAGAGGGGCCACTGCTGGTCAGGGCCTTTCATGCCCTGCGTTGCACTCGTTTAGGGCCTGACCCTCCACAGGACAAATGGGATCAGTGCCCAGGGGCCTTTGGCCACCATGAGCATTCGAGTCCGGTAGATCTGGCATTTGTAGTATACATAATATAGAACTGCTATAACCATAAAGACATACAACTACAAGTACACACAGCTGACACAGATATGTGCCCATGTGTATGTGTCAGTGTTTCTGATATTGCACTGTACTTATATAATAGACTACCACCTACAGTATAAGGCACTAGACATAGGCCTATTCTGACCCATGATGGAAAAAGTACACACATGCCAATATAATCTAACCACTCAGAATAGCATAATCAATACAATTACAACTGTCTGCTGTGCTTTATTTGTGTGACAAACAATATGTTAAATAGCATGCATTTGTTGGGTTTATGTTGGTTTATAATTTTGCAATATGAAGCTAGCTGTAATAGTTCTATCATTTTACATGCAATAGCATGTGTGATGATTAAAGATGTCGAAAAAGGCTTTATATGAATTCTCATTTGAAAGAGTTATGGGATAATTAAATGTATGATTGGGATTGGATAGTAACAGCTACAACATAACATAACTTAATAAGAAAACTTTGAATTATTCTTTCTGCCAAGAGTCCCTGTTGTAAACATGCCTTATTGGTACCAATATCACTCTCTCTCTCTCTCTCTCTCTCTCTCTTTCTCTCTCTCTCTCTCTCTCTCTCTCTCTCTCTTTCAGTCAGTGAGACACACTGCCCAGCATTCCTGGGGGCCCTTTCGCTCACAGATAATTGCAGATGCCTTGTGGGAGAAAGGGGACAGTGCCAAAAACAAACAAACAAAGGAAAATTAAAGGATGCAAATTATCGCTGGAGTGAAAACATTCAATCTATACTTCTGTACTGCAACAGTACATTTGGATCAAATCCAAGCAAAATCCAAAAATACAAATATTTTTGATTACAGTTATTTAGCAAATTTAAATGTGACTTGAAAAATAGTTTGCGCTAAAGATCAATAAAGGTTGGGGAAATACAAATTAGTAGATGATTCAACAAGCAAAAAACACTTATATTCCCATAGCAACACAATGTAGCCATTCATGAAGTGAGAGACAGTGAATACACCGCCCACTCATATTCTAAAGAATTAGACCAACAGCAGATTATGCTATTGCGATAGATATTTAATCACTGCATCATAAATAATAATAATAATGTAATACTGTAACATAAAACATATGCTGCACATTAATGTTTATGTACTGTATGCATACATTATTTTTAATATTTATTATTATAACTATATTATCATTATAAATATTATAAAATATGTAATGTTTCATTATACTAGATATATTATATTTATTACATGATACAGTATATGATTTGGTTATGATTATACTGTATATATTGGTGTGCTTGCATGTGGATACAATATTCACATGCATATTGTATCTATACAGAATAGAGTTGTCCTTGCTTGTTATTTATTTGGGTTTTTCTTTTTTTTTTCCGTACCACAAGTCTGCATCCTAAAGTTTTGAGCTGAAACCTAAATACCAGAACAGAACTGTGATGAGACACATCAATGCTGGTGGTAATATTGACCAACATCCTTTTAAATAAAAAAATAAAAAATGTTTAAAATGGCTTTACATGCCATCCTTGTTTAAAATCATCAAAGGCTGATTTATACAGGTGAACATTTGTACTTTATGAAATATAAATGTTAACTTTAACCACCTCTCAGCTCCTTGCGTACTAGTAGATTTAGCATTTTTATAAATTGTGCAGTGGGTGGTGACAAGCTCAGAGCTGGGGGTGAGGGACACTTTAACTACACACATTTAACAAACACCACTTTTATGCTACATTCAGAGGGCATGTCTCACCTGTGCCCAGACGCAGTGCCGTGACATAACGTTCCATAAGCACCAGGGGAGAAGAAGAGTCCAAATGCCTGCGAGACCTTCAGCATTCACACAACCAGATGAATTTGTTGGCAAGGGAGAGGGAGCAACAGGACCTCACCGTTTCTTGTGGATTTCTCAATCCTACAAAGATCACGGAGAACATCTCTACAGACAACATATTGGACAAAACTTACACTGACACCAAGTCGTAGCACTTGGGTGATTTAAAACCTTGTGGGAACTTGGGGGCATAAGGAGGCTTTTCTTCCCATAAGCTGATTATGGTGGGTGAATGGAACAGGTTAATACACACGAAAGGGCTGGAAAAGTTTGTGAGATGTAGGAAACAAGTGATGAGGCCTGAAGTAATCCTCTTACAGTGGGCAGAAATAGAATAAGGTGGATCATCCCAGAAATGCATTTATTCAGACAGGACATACATTTAAATTATTAATCACAACTACCAATAAAGAATACATTTCAATTAAGCAAAATTGTCATGTTAACAACAATATATAGTGAAAATGTATTAAAAGTATGTGATGTATTATGTTATTGTAAATGTTTTAACCATAGTTAATTTATTACTGAATAAGGCAACATTTTTCTGTAGGCTACTTCTCAATCATGTTTTGTGCATCATACATTATATAAATTATATTGTCATTATACAATTGCCTTTTAATTTAGACCTAACATATGTGTGACTAGTTAAGATTGCAAAATGTAACATTTCGATTAAATAATTAACATACGGATTACATCACATTATTTGATGCAGAGGCACTGGAACATATACATATTAGCTCTGGAATGATGTTCATTCCTTTGCTTTGCGTTGAAATTCTTCTCGTGTTTCCGGTGCTACAGGATATTCTTACCGACCTTTCAGAAAACAACTTTGTTCCGGTTTTACAAGAGAAACATGGCGGCTGAGGGAGATGTCGATTTGGACTTGGAAGCTGAGGACAATTGCACTGGGAAACCAGTAGAAAAGCCTCGTAAACATGATAGCGGAGCAGCTGATTTGGAAAGGGTCACTGACTATGCGGAGGAAAAGGAAATCTCCAGCTCAGATTTAGAAACGGTGAGGTTTGCTGGCGTTAGTACAGTACAGTACGGTACTGTATCTAGCTACCATGTGGCCCTAGCTTGTGACATAAACCATACTTATTTTTGTGCTATATAATGCATTAAAGTCGTGAATGATTATTAAACCAGTCTTTGTTTGTTTCATCTGTGCATAATTTGGCATTGATATCAGTAACATAACTGGTACATGTTGTTGGTTGCTGTGTAGCTAATCCACCTGCATAATCTGTTTTTAGGCAATGTCAGTGATTGGCGACAGGAGATCACGGGAACAGAAAGCCAAACAGGAGAGGTTGGTAAAATGTCTACGTAGAGTTTGTATACATGGTCCTAATATCTAGAGATGTACTTCCTTCTACTGATATCAGCAAGGCTAGGTAACTTGCTCAATATAATAGCCTAATAATTTAATTCCCTAATCGTTTCAGAGAAAAAGAGTTGGCCAAAGTCACGATCAAGAAAGAGGATGTGGAATTGATTGTAAGTAACCTGTTTATCGTGGTTCTGAACAAGCAATACTTTAATCAAATGCGTTTTTATTTTGTTCAAATTCAACATGATGGATCTGTTACAAAATTATTGACTTCAGAGGTTAGCTAGTACTGTTTTCTGTTTCTTAACCCTCATGATGTTCTCTGGGTCAAAATGACCCAAATCACTCTGTGGCAGAAAGAAGGCGCTAAACCTAATTCTACAGCTTACACAAACTTATAATGTGCACTGCTGCCGCAAAAAGGTGCGAGTTTGAAACCTGAGGATAACAGGAGGGTTAAATGGACCAAAACACAACACAAATACATAAAGAAATAAATACACAGCAATAACAGTAAAAAAAGCACACAATCAGATGGCGCCCTTTAGTAGTTCAAGACGATATTGTAAGGGCTCAAGGGTTAACACCTCTTTGCACATGAAGTTGTATTTGTGTCAACCTGTGGGGGAGTGTACATATTTATAACAGTTCTCGCTATTGTGCTTATAATCTAATCTAAAATGTGAATGCTCTACAGATGACAGAGATGGAGATTTCCAGGGGCGTGGCAGAACGCAGTCTGAGGGAGCATATGGGGAACACGGTTGAAGCCCTGGTCGCCCTGACAAACTGAACTGAACATGGAACAGAATATTTTATTTATACAATGGACTGCTTCATATCGGCAGGCGACATGACCAAGTGGCCGAACAGAAAGTGGAATTCTTTCATCTAAATTGTTTTGTTTTTTTTCCTTTTTAAAAAAAACTAATAAAACCAATATTGACTATTTTGTGCTAGTTAAAATCTTTAGACTTTTAGACTCATTACTTCCCTTGCTATAAAAAATGCACCTATATACTGGTTGATATTTGGCTTGACTTGAATGCCATCAGAAAACATTCTTGATGGCATTCAATGAGGTAGTGACCGATCTGTTCTGTCGCATCAATTTCTACCTACTGCGCTGCTATTGCCGTAGTCGCATACCCCATAATGCACCACCCATAACAGCCACCTGCTGGACAAGACTGGCATGACATAAGAGCAATGGGTGTGGTGCACGTGTGGATTATAAATAAAATAAAAGAAACATTGGTTTCAACATTGGAAACATTTCAGTTATCTGTTTAGAATTTCAATATGTGCATCCATTTGTTACTACAAAGGCCAATTATTGTCTCAACTGATATTGCCTTAATGCCGCTATAGGTCAGAATAAAATTTCTAAATCAAAAACCTGCTCCTGGAGCCCATTGGTTTGACAAAGCTGTGTGCATTTGTGATTGACAGGCAAGGTACATTTGAATGACCAAAAATGGAAAAGAAGCCCTGAATGGACAAATCTTTCACAGTTGGGAAGAGTAATGGTGCGTTCAGTGGACTGAAAGTTCAATTAACATTTTTGCTGAATACATTTCTTCAAAAACATTTGCAACATTCTTGATCTACTTTTAGACATTTGCTGCATTTAATGGGAGTGTTGTTCAATAACGTAGGAAACGTGGCTGCATATGTGAAACCTGTTGTAAGTATTTGCCAACAATTAAAATATTACAATATTTAGATAGGTTTTTAAAATTTGGATCTACTGCACTACATTTAATAGCCCTACAATGGCAAAAACATCCTACAATTCCCCCTCAAAATCAAAATGGAATCTCAGTGTCAGTCTTTATTATGATTTGGTTTTTACATCCTTGATATAAACATCCACATGGTAACATCGAATTAGGGGTGGTTCTGCCCAATATTATTTAGGCCAAATACATACATTTCCTATTTTGTTTATATTTAAATATCAATGGGTACCTCTGGCAAGAGTATATTTTCACCAAAAATAATTAAGACTCACTGTTAAATTTGTATGTGAATATATATATAAAATAAAAAAAGTTCAGTTCTGAAAACAGGAGAGGTGTAAAGTGGGCGTTGTCAACGTGCCACATATTCCAAGTGCCAAAAGCAACATGGGTACAGCTGTAAAGAAAGCCTCCTTGGACACAGTACAGTGGACAATGCAGTATATTACAGAGTCTTTGAAGCCGCAGTAGCAGGGGGCCTGAAGCCTTGTCATTTTTATGTCTTCCTCTTCTTTACCGTGGGCTTATCAAATACATCCCTTACGCCAGCTGCCTTCTGCTTGAAGAACTTGCTGTTCTGAGCACTCTCCTGGGCCCAGGCTGAGTCAAATGACGTTGTGTCCTGGTCCACCAGATGTGTGTACTTAGTGCGCCCAGACCGACCAAAGTTTTTGACCTTGTTTAGGAAATATAAAAGCGGAGACTTAATATGCAGTACCTAGTTGTATGGAGAAAAGGCTACACCAGTAATCATGTGACATGCAAATGAGCAATTCACATAAATCCAACTGACCTGCATGACTTTGGGCAAAATGGTTTTATTGAAGTGGTCCTCCAGAGTAGGTGCACTGAAGTCTCTCTTGAATACATCCTGTTCTTGATCCTACAAAATAAATCATAACCAGGCCAGAAATTATGTACAGCTTTATATATCCAAGCATGCACTCTAACTACATCATGTCACAACATTCCACACTAGGGCTATGGTTCAGACATTCTGAATTTGTAGTGTGGCTCTGCCTTAGAGTAGACTAGGTTAGATTAGATCTGGGTCAAAAACCATGAGTGATAATTTTGTACATGCAGGCAATGTAGGTGACAATGTATTGAAAGCTGTTCACTCTGCATCCGCCTCAATAGATTATATTGCTTTTCCCCCCTTTCAGTTTACCTTAAAATGAGTAATTTTACATGAATTACAGTATGCATTCATAAAAAATAAAGTCTTATTGAGCGGCCAACACAGTAATTCAACAAGCATGCCAACCATTACTAAAGCTACTCACCATAAAGAATGCTCCCCTGTGGTAGTACTTCTGAAGGAACTTGTATTTGCCCTTGGATGCTTTGTTAGTAATGGTTTTTCCGCTGTTGCGGAGCTCTGCCCTGCGTTCCTCTTCTGTGAGGTTGTGGAATCTTTCGATCTCAGCCTTTTCCCTCTCCATGCTAGGAACAAACACCACGAATTACAGTCACCACAAACAGCTTCTTCAACAATTCTGTTTTAAATTTTTCCCCCTCATGGAATAGTTAAGAATAGCCTTAACTCAAAATTTAGTTTATGAAGTTTATACTTACATTTCCCTGGCCTCTCGGTCCCTCTTGATACGTTTGAGCTCACGGACCTTCCAGGCTTCGTATTCCTCCTCCTCATTCTCTCCATCAGTGTCCAGGGCATCAAGAGCAGCCAGCGTCCGCCTGTTCTCCTCGAACTCCTTCTTGGCCTCCTCCTCCACGATCTTCAGGGTGTAGCGCCTCCGTTCCTCCACCTGCTTCTTGGCCTCCGCCTCCAGCTCCCTCTGCTTCAGCTCCTCGGCCTCGCGCTCCGCCACCGTCACCCTGTCCTTCCTGTGAGGCACGACAGCAGGTTGAAGGCAAGTGGGAACCTCTGTTTGCTGAGAATTTATCCCATGATTTGAGTGCCAACATCGGCAGTTCCTTGAATGGCCACTTGAGGGTTGCTCCAAAATGAGTCAATCCCCATAGACCCCCATGATGTCCTTAACCCTCGTAATGTCCTCTGGGTCAAACTGACCCAAATCACTAGCTCTTTGGGGCAGATAGAAGGCGCTAAACCTAATTCTACATCTTACACGCAAATATGATGTGCACTGCTAGCACAACAAGATGCGACTTTGAAACCAGAGGACAACAACAGGGTTAAAAGGCACACAAAAAACAACCTAAATACATAAAGAGATAATTAATAAATAAATACACACAGCAATACCAATTGAAAAACACACACATCATGCACAATCAGATGGAGCTGCCGTGTGGCCAAATGCGGGATTTCTGAGTACACTACAAGGGTTAAGCAAACGCAAGTCTGAGTGACGAGTGGCTGGAAATCCTCTCTACTCCACTCCCTGCAGTGCTCATAAGATCACATTGTTTTCTCTACAGCCAGGTATACTTTCATGAGCTGTTGTGTTTAACCCTCATGATGTCCTTTGGGTCAAAATGACCCAAATCACTAGCTCTTTGTGGCAGATAGAAGGCGCTAAACC
>JAODUG010005760.1:16492-28974 GCA_027564795.1 Aphredoderus sayanus | reverse complement strand
TGTAGAATTAGGTTTAGCACCTTCTATCTGCCACAAAGAGCTAGTGATTTGGGTCATTTTGACCCTGAGGACATCACGAGGGTTAAAAAACATACTTACATAATAATCATGCATACTGTATGGGGTTACCAACACCCCTCTTGTTGGTCTCCCCCTGACCCTGTGAGGGGGGCAGTGGTGCTGTTGTGTAGCCATGTTATAATTACCTTCTAACTTGTGCTTCTTACTTACACAGTATCTACTGTAGGTAGATACCTGCTACAATTGTGAGTATTAATTATACATTAGCAACAGCTAGCTTCCAGAAAAAAAAAGGTCCCTAAATTTGCCCAATTTTCTTTTATGTGTGATGAAGAATATCAAACGGTACTTTTTTCCTTCTAACTCTGTGTGTTTAATATCAAAATATATGAAAACAGGAAGTGTGCAGACATATCAACATACTGGCTGCAAAAAGTGGCAGTTTCTCACTCGAACTAAGAGCTAAGATGAGCGTCTCAGATAAGCCCGTCTAACATACTGTAAGGCTACGATTAATTATGTCTTGACATCTTCAAAGTGGATTTCTACAAAGTGCTGCCACGGGAGATGTGAAAACCTGCACCGCGTGGAAAAGCAATGACAGCTTAATGTCACGAGAAATAAATGAATACAGAGCAGAAATTACTTGGATGGTTTGGACAGATAACAGATGATGCGTGTTGGAGTTCAAACACAGCTTTCTGCAACACTTAAATTGTGAGTAAGCAAGTTGTGAGATTATGTTGTTGTCAGTTTAAGCCTTACAGATGCAGATACGAACATCGCACAAATTGATTTGTCTTCTGAAGACTCTCTCTCTGGGGAGGAATTACATCCATAATTGGACTTGTATCAAAAGCATTTGGGTAAAAAGGAGCTAAACAACACTTTCTAGCGGTTCTATGGATCATATTCCAAGTGTACTGTGTCTCTCAAGGAATTTCACCTGTGTTTGGTTTGGCAGTAAACTCAAATAGTGGATCAGAACTCCCCAAGGAAATGTGGGATCCTTCTCGGGGATTGGGTAGGTTGCAAGATGAAGGATATAATAGTCCTTTTTTTTAAACTTGAAACATTTTATAGTTTACAAAGTTATAACTTTTAAAAGTTTTATCAGGAAATGGAGATACACAAAATGAATGGGCCTTAATCAATCTCTGCAGAAGCCCGGTAACAGCCCATTCATTTGAATCAGTTGTGTTGGAGCAGGGAGCCTACAACACTACTAGGCTAGCTTGAGTTGAGTAAATTACTCAGTACCTTTAAAGCAACACATCATCTCAACACATGGGCCATTAAATAAGTTACGACATGGTATCTTCCAGCATCTGGACTCAGCCTGATTGTGAGTGTTCCTACCTGAAGAAGGTGGTCTGGGGCAGTCCATACATCCAGGGCTGCAGCTCCAAGCTGGGGTACTCCGTGAACGGTGGGACGATGAGGGAGAAGATGAGTGACAGGCACACAAAGACAGCAGGCAGGACCACCTAGGAGGTCAGGAGAACACGCAACATCAGCCCCCCTCTCTCATCTGAGCACACCCCTGCCGTCTCAGTGGAAACCCCTCATACAGAACAGACACACCGACATGGGTGTTGATGTAAATGTGTTTGGGGTCAGTTGAAATTTGGAATTAAACAAATAGATTCATACCGTATGATACGTTCGAGCAACTATCTTCAAATCCATATAAACACATTAGAAAGGGTGTCCATGTAGTGTTGGCTTTGTCTGCTGCCAACATTCCTTTACAATTGCAAATTGTAAGTTAGCCCTTATACAAAGTGACTTAGCACAAGCATTAAGGAATGGGGACTGTATAGGAGCTTGCTCACAGATGCTTAAAGGCAGACCAGGCAAAAGTCCCACAACGTTTCGGCAGCAGGTCAACCACCCTAACCATTATATTGCCCTATATCCTTATACATAAAACACACAGGTAAAGAACAAGCTAATACTGACTCCTTGTTATCAAAGAGTAGTAACAAAGATAATTAGACTACTTATATAAACACGTCGGCCAATATATAGTATACACTGATTAACAATGCCAGACCGATTCCAATCAACCAAGTGAACATCGGTGAGCGGTGCTTTCCCCTTGGAGTGTTGTGACTGTTGTGCATGTGTGTGAGTGTGATTAAGCCCTTCTGAACGCCTCTCGACATCAGCCAACCACAGCACGACATATTGGAATTAATGTCACACTCTCACTATTCTTGCCATTTCCTTCTACAACTGTATTTTACCTATTCAAATCAGAAAAGCACCACACCTGTGTCATTGCATCCCCCTGCCTCCTTCCCATAATCCTCTTTCCTCCGTCACACTGTTATTTTTACCCCCTCTCATTCCATTGTTAGAGCTGACAAAAAGGTCAGTGGGAGCATGAACGCTAGCCTTAATGTTTAATCACGTGTGTGTGTGTGTGTGTGTGTGTGCGTGCACATGGATGTGGTGGGGCGTGGCATGGGGTGACGAACAGGCAGAGGTTTGCCGACGTGTGATTAATTGCAGAGCGGTGCGGTTTGCCAGGCCGGCTCATCGTGCAGCTACTGAGAAAGCTCTGTATTTCCTGCGTGGAGCCAAGGCAACAGAAAACATGTCTGGAGGATAGATAAAGAACAGCAATAACAGTCTAAATGATGGTCCGCGAAAAGAAAAAGCATTGCTTCTGCCTCACGTGCATATGTGCGTGCACACACACACACACACAGCCTCTCCCTCTTGACAGTAATTGCAGGTGACAGCTGGCGCTTCCTCCATTGTGCAAAAACCAAAAACATAGGGGAAAAGTCATTATGTTCACAGAGCCAAGGCACTCCCATGAACAATGCATGAGTTTATCGCATTCTCAAGTTGAGCGAGGAGTTAAAGAAGACGAAAGGATTGCATGCGGAAATGGGCATAAACAAAGCACAATTAAGACGCGCGCTGCTCACTGCAAAGCCAATTAGCTCATTACAGTGTATTTGTAATGAGCTAAAAAGAGGCGTACCGTCGAGTTTACTCATTTATTTCCTTCAATAAATAACGGCAGAGGAATGCTTGACCACATGCTGTGCAGAGAGACATGACAAGTGGGGAGAGGGACTCTGAAATTATACTTTTTAGTGTGGCTTAACAGTTGTTTTGAAAAATGGCTGTGCATGTACTGGCCAAAAATAGAATTTAAATGTTAAGCCCTTCTTGCTCACTACAGTTGCAATTGAAATGCTGTAAAGCCAAAGAATACACGCTAAGCACAATCCCAACTATTAGCAGACTTTCCACAAATGACTGCTTACGCAAGAAAGACTAGCGTAAATATAACAAATGCAGTGGCAACAGGAGGAATAGAAAGGGATGCAAGCATTGTGGCGCGGGACGGGCATGCACACTATGTTATACCTACAGACCCAAATCGCGGAGTGTACCTTTAATTAAAAAGAAACCCAAAGCAACAGCACTAGAAGCATTTGCAAACACTACACTCATTTCCAGCGGCCGAATGGCAGAGCTCCCGGATGCATCCGGAAGCCCGGCGTGCCCTGGAGCCAGCAGCGCCACGCAACGTCTGTCCCGAACTTTCTCCGCCCATAAATCACTCCTCCTGAGCCCCCTGCCATAATCTCTTTTGTATTCCCCCAGCACTTGCATTTCAAGCGATTACTCCAGAACACAATCATATCTGCTGACAATGGGAGCTGTTGACATGACATGAGGGAGGAAGAAGGGATAAAAAAAACCTTTGTCAAGCTTCAAGGTAGTACATGAATAAAGAAGGACTAGGAAATGGTCCCTACAGAGCTTGTGCGCACCCTCGCACACACACAGCCAGTCTTAACCTTCCATACCACTCCTAACCACAAAAGAGGGACATTGTAGATTGACAGTGACTAATGGGGACTGGTTTGCAGCCTATTAGAGGATGAACTGATACACCTTCCCGGAGGTGGCAAGCTATTTTCTTTCTCTCTCTCTCTCTCTCTCTCTCTCTCCCTCTCTCTCTCTCTCTCTCTCATTACAGAGGGCAGTGTGTCAGGTTGCAGAGATATCACAATACTTTTCAAATGTAATTACTACATTGTGATGGCATTTTTGGTAACTGATGGGGACATGTGATAGCTACAGTACATGCAGACTATACAGTGTGTGTTTGTGTGTGCATGGGAAAGAATGAACACAAATTAATTGTGACCATATTTTTAGAAAAGCTGTTTCGAAATTTAAAAGTACCTTTGGATTATTATTATATTATGCCTCGCAATATTAGTTTTGACTTGTTTAAATTACTTGTGCTTATTGGTTTTGACTTTTGAAATTGCAATGTTTATGAGCAACAAAATAATATGGACATACACTTAATAGGTTAATAGTAGCCTGTCATCTTGCTAATTGTTATGTGATCACATTTAATACACAGTTAATGAAAACACATCATTAGCGAACATTCAGACGAAGGGAAAACAAATTACGGGTGTCATTTTGACTTCTCCATAACCATCGGGTGAATTAATGAACTAAATGAGATACAATCCTCAAAAAAACAAAAAAAAACTTTTACTCTCACTCTTGTGTCAGACGTTAAACATGATGAAATGGTAGATGACCACAGCAATATACCTCTCTATTGCGCTCATGCTGTTAGACGAGGCTTCTGGGTGGATGACACTGCACTTCTTGTATCTTCACTATACTTACTGCTGTCATATCGGTCATTAGCTGGAGCATGGAAAACCTTATTTTGCTTACATGGGCCCTCTCCGTAACCCCGCCCATTCGTCAACGTGACAGATGTGCACAAGGCCATTACCTGGGCAATGAGTCCCTTGCGGCTCCGGCGGGCATGGTGGAAGCGTTTGATGAGGAGCGCCAGGAACTGGCGGCGGATGAGATGCCACCCGGTGATCACCATGGACCCTTTCCCGTTTAAGGCAGCAAACCTGTTTGAATCTAGGGTGGAGGTTGGCCCGTCATGTTACAAGTCAACTATGCAGAACTGACTACTGGATGAAAACGTGGCATTTATTAAAAGGTGGAGTCAGGCTTCTGGAGAAAGAGTGTTGATATTTGAACTTTATCAAAACAAACACCTCTCCCTTTAATGCCATAGGGCCTCAGAAGCAACCGCCCCCCATATTGGAGATGCATTGCCAAGGCTGGGATGCTGTCATTAAACGTGCCAATAGTACATTATTATCTAGTAACATTCAATTTACAGAGAATGGTGTCACATGTGCATCATTTTATTATACTATTCCTAATTTTGTTAGAAGTCACCGTAGCCAGTCTGTTGAAGTTACAGTAGTTCATAATGGATTTGCTCTCAACAAAGTTGAAAACATGCCAGGCAGTTAAGCGAAGGCAGTGTGAACATAGAAAGGGTAACCTTCGTTTAAGAGCCATCAACGCATATCAATGGTGGTTAACTGGGAAAATACAAAAAAGTGTTCAGACAACACGTATGACACATTCTCGCCTTGAAACAACGTCCAAGACATTTTCTAGTGACGGCATAAAATGTATGAGAGAAGCAAAACACCTACCCTCCACTTTGCTTGTGAACTTTCCTTTTGACTCTACACAAGAAAAATATGACAAATCAGCTACACATTGGTTACAGTGCAGTACATAGGTTACAGTAACTTTGAATAAAGGTTGTGTAAGAACAGCAATAATTCTTATCATGGACAAAAAAAAAAAAAACAAGTCTCTTGACACTATCCCAAACTAAACAACATAATTTTTTAATTTGGGGAAACTTGCCGCCCATCCTCGGGACTTGATCTGAATCTGTCTGGACGTTGGCGATGCTGTTCCGCTTGGATTCGCGGGAGCTCCTTTTCCAGTCCCGTACCAACGGCTCATTTGTCGCTGTGGGAATACATATAAGATTTGTTGTTTTGGCCTGACCCAATTTAGGGTTATAAATAACAATAAGAACAGCGACCGGCCCTGCAAGGTGCCATAATATTCTGTGTAAAAGCAGAAGCACAGGTGTTTCAGGATTATAATGTAGACATTAGAGCTAGTGTTCATTTGGCAATGGGAGGAGACAAAAACACTGGATGTGATTCATTGATCAACGAATGGAATTAATCAATCATACACTCGACGACAATGACAGCTGAGGAATACTGTAAGATAAATAACTAGATTGATATCATGTGAACACTGTATTTACATTAGCAGAGGTGTATACAGTATATACACAGACACAGTACAGGTACATGTTGTCACTTTACCTGGCATTTCTGTATCCAGTCCGTTGTCCTCTGCAACTTTCAAAAATATCTGAAATGCACAAGTCACACTGTACAAAATAGAGGCCCTGTATTCTTGTAATGTACATGGCAGGCTGACCTCACAAACATGGACTATGTGACATAACAATATCACATTCAACACCCCCCCCCACACACACACACACACACACACCCAGAAAGGCAGACAAGCCATCATCCCATAGCCTGGCGTTTCTGTCACACATTTACAAAACCACCGAGCGAACCAGCTTCAATATGTATAATAGTAGTCTGGAATTCATTTCAGCAAGGATGGAGGGGAGGGGAAAAAAGTGTGGTGTATGGATGCCAGATATTCACAGGGAATTATTAACATGGCCCGCAGGCCATGAAGCTCTGACTCCATTTGTCTAGGCACATCAATAGTTTGTCGATATTTCCAAATAGCTCCAAATAACATGGCAAAATAATTGTGTGCATTTGTGAAAGGAAAACATATGAGCTAGGTATGTAATGATATTAACATACAATTAATACGGAGCTAATACTACTGTAATAATTATAATAAGAAGATAAACATAAAAATGATGTACTGTGTATAATATCCAGACAAATGCACCTATAAATACTAGTGTTATCGGGTTAATGACAAACTGGACTGGTGCCCTGTGATGAAGGCGGGCCTACCTCCTCCAGCGTGGTGTCAGATATGCCGAAGCTGGTGAGGCCCAGGTGTGCCATCTCCAGGTCCAGCTCCTTGAAGAGCAGGGCAAAGGAGCCGTCTCTGGCCCCGCTGTAGGGCAAGATGTAGGTGATCTCCTGGCCGATGCTCTCCAGGAACACCGCCTCGGGAACGTGACGCCGCACAACCTCACCCACCGCCGCCACGCCTGGGTGGAGCGTGGACACAAAGTGACCACCAGCACACTATTCCCACAGGGTAACTGACATGATGGCACTGACACAGGTGAGATGTACCGGACACCTTGGGAACTGCAGTGTTCCTCAATTACCCGGCTTCATTAACGCATTGTTATCAGCGACACAAAGTAAATAAGTTGTCATATTTTTATTATTTTCATTGAGGCAATCTGTTTCCACAAATCTGATTTAAATAAATGAAGTTAATTTGTACTATGTATTTTGAGATAATGGAATTTAATCAGAATCATTTCTGATTAAATTATTATTATTAAGTATTATAAAATAACTATTTTATTGTTCATGTACAGTAGCCGAACATTGCTACATAACAACCTATTTAAAATAGAAGTAATGACTTTGGTAACACATTTTTTCGGTGCTCATAACTCTTAAACACTCAGAGTAACACTTGCTTTGGTTTATGTTTAATCAATCCTACATGAGGTTGTTGAACTTAAAAAAAATCAAGGCTGTAGTTGAGGAAAACTTTAAAAGGGGCAACTGACGTTTTGTCCCACAGTGTACTGTATATACAGTTGCACCCCCAAAATACAAAGGTTGCCCTGATTTACTAGGGCAAAATGAGAATGTTTGAAAACTGCAGCAGGGTATGGGGGAATTTCAGGGAGAGCAAGGGAGTCTTCAGGGAGGGCGAGGGCAGTTTTGAGGGAGGGATTAGTTGTATTCTCATGTTTACAGATGCGGGAGGGAATGCTTCCTAGCCTGGCTCCGCCCGACTATTGCTCTCAGATACATTTTCTCTGAGATTGTGATGATGTGGAAGTCAAGTGTGTTTGGAAATGGTGGTAGAGCTAGATGAAACTATATAAACAGTTGTAGCAACGGCAATTGATTAAAGGCTGTAGTTTTAGCATTAGCCAAAGCAATATATATTTTGTTTCCAAAATGAAACACAGGTCTATGTCCAGAAGAAGGCAACGACTGCAAACACTTCCCAATGGAGCCTGTCCAGACCCTATTCATGAATAGAATTTTGGGTGTTGAAGAGAACCAGGCTAGTTGCTCGCATCCTTGTGTTTCTTCTGGCCAAAACATAATCTCTGATTGCCCATTTAAAGTACTGTACCACATAACTTAAGTTCTTGCAGTGTCTAGTGGACATTAAAATAAATAAACTGCTGTGTAACATATTGGAATCCCCACATATGCGTGACCTTTGAACATGGTGAAATAGATCAGTGGTTATAATTCTCCTGCCTCATCCATTTTCAGACCTGGCATCAGTAGGAATCAATCAGAACAATGTTGAGGTGCAGGCCGCCTCCGGTATTGATCCACTGCCCCTTATATGTAATCACGGCGGCCTATCCAAGCAAAGCCGCCCCACACTTTATGAAGAAGTAAATGGCTCACTACACTATTTGTGGAAATGTGTGTATAGGTGGTGTGTGATGAATGGGAATCCACTGTCAGAGCATTTTGTGTTTTATATGTGGTATATAAACAAATCTGCACTATTTCTTTCTTTTAAAAAAATTGCAGTTTTTTACATCTATAGCAGTTACTGTTTTTGAAATGCTGGGCTAGACATGAGAGCAATAGTGGGCTTACTGGTGCCTGCATTTTCTGCAAACAAGATTTTGAGTTAACATGGCTCATTAGACCTCTTTTATACCTTTTTTTTGGTGGGAAATACTGGTGTAAACTGTAATTGGGGGTATATGCGAATTTCAAGAAACATCCAATTAAATGAGCTTTACATCTTCAAATCTGGGGAGTGGGGGGTTGTGTGCTAACAAATCTATCACAGCACTATTGGCTATTGTAAGGACAAGCAAATCCCCACGAAACATCCTGTGCTAACTGGTTTTAAAAGGAAATACATCAACAGCAAGCAGTTTCATTGGGACTTTAATTTGTCGGACACTGTAGCGTGCTTGTAATGTAACACTTAGACTAGAATCTCTTGTACTTTTACATCCATCAGAGTTTGAGTGATCCAACCAATCGGTACTCTGAGTAATTAGACTGATTAGCAACACCTCTCACTGGAGACGGATGAACTAAAAAGTGGAGTCAGCTGGCGTAGTATTTAATAGCAATGAGAACCTGCGTTCTTTTAAACCTTCGTAGACAGCACTCATTTAGCCCAATCACATTTTCCCCAATTAGTTGGATACAATATGACTGGATGGATAATTTGTTGATAATTAGAATGCATACAACAGCAGTTGATGTCAGTCATCCTGTGACAAAGTGATAGTTTGACTGTATCAAAATCCTGACCTGCGAAAGCACACAGTTAAGTAGATCTGATCAGAGAATAGAGGTGTTGAGCTACACTATAAGCAGCTTCCCAGAGATAGATTTATCATGCTATACCTGACATTATCACAGGTGTACCTGAGAGGTCATTGTTGCTCCAATTTTGACTGCCGATACCATCGTCCAGGCTTATTCTCCGTGAGGAATAGTCTGTTTGCTGTTAATCACAAACTTTGTTAGAAAGACATCGTGCTGTATCACTTAGAATGATTATTAGTGCCTCATTAGCATTTTTTCTCGGATACAAATGGAATAACGTTTGCCGCCCACGCGTTATCATTTATTTTCTAAGCCAACAGATGTTGTCTCTGTAGCTTTGCCAAGTGAAACCAGTACAGTCTCTCAAATATGTAGAAAAGTGTAGGGTTGAGGTTAACTCCAACAATAGGTCAGGGCATATTGAACAATAGTAAAATTGCATCGACTAATCCCCATAGGGCCTGTTTCATTTGTCTCCACGGTGCATCTGCTAAATTTCCCCATACTGTGTTGAGCCTTGAATTCCTTTAAAGAGAAATTACTCTTGGGCTTTTTAAGCATTTATCCCACCTACAATATTGGGCCGCTTAATTACCAAGCCATGGTTTCTACCGCACCCACAAACGTGTCTGTTTGTTTGTTTATTTATTTATTTCAAACAAATGACTGGGCTCACCACAAAGAGCCTGTAGACTAATGGTAATTGCTCTGGCCCGCTGGCAACAGTGCATCTTGTTCATTTGCTCTTATTGATTAAAACTAAGTGTGTGAGGCACCATTGGCGAGCAAGATGGAGAATCTCCCCTCTCCCAGGCGACAATTAGTATCATCCAGCACGTAGGCGTCTGACAATTCTCATGCTGGGGGAGACTAAACACAGATCATTATGGGGGGAGGGCAGTGGGAAAGAATTGGAGGGAGCCATGCTCAATAATAGAGCATTGGTACCTCCCTGCTGTGCCAGGGTGGCCGGCAACTGAAGTTCGGCCTTTGATAAACAAGGTCAAACAGAATGCTATATATTCATAAAAAGTTAATATGTAGCTAAATTATTAAATCGCTTTTATTACTATATTATGTATGGTTATAGGTTGTAAAGGCATAATACATCAAAACCAGAGTTAAAACATAGGGGGAGCAGGTGGTTAGGGCCAACTTTCAAAAGGAAAGGTTGTGGGTTAAATCCCTAACATGGCCTACCTTCACCTTAACATTTGGTTTTGTACTCCCTGTTAGTAGCTGTGACTAAAATGACCATAATTGTAGCTAAAAACAAATATCTAACCTCTGCAGGTTGGCTCTTTGTCACCCCACTACGCTGCCTGGACAACTTGTCCTCGCCAGCCTTGACCAGAGTCAGGTAGTACCCACTGCCGAAGCACTTCTTCAGGAAGAGTGAGGAGCCGCAGCAGCGCATCTTGCCCTGTGAGATGATGGCGATGCGGTCGCCTAAAATGTCCGCCTCGTCCATGTGGTGGGTGGACAGGATGATGGTGCGACCTGCGGAGGCCGGGAACGACAGAGAAAAGAATGGCATGGGTGGGGCTAAGTTGTATTAAATATATTACATTAAAGAATTTTTTGCGAAAATGTCAAGGTAAAATAAGCTAGATAGATAGATGTATTTGCATACATCTACTATATCACCACTCACACCTCAAAGAACGGAATGCTGGAAGGCTGTTCTATTCTTAAATACAATGGAGTTGATAAAAGACTTTCATACAGCTCCACTGTATCCATTGCTACATTCTGCATTAAAGGATGGGAGTACAATGTTTGACAAAACATTCTAGCTACTAGAACAGTATAAGGGGAGTAACTGACAGTCATTTTGGGGTGTAGTATTCCTTTCACGTCTATCCGAGAAAATAGCTGAAAGGACATTGCATCTACCTATACTTTTAATGATGGTAATAGTCATCTTCTGAATATAATTTTAGGGTGAACTGTAAGAAAAAGTCAAAGAAAAGCTGTCAAATCATCAACAGTCACAGTAGTTTCCAAAGGAATACTGAGATTCCTGTTAGTCAGGCGTGAAAGACACCACACCAGCTGATGCAATACAGACCAGTTTGCATTTTGCTTTTCTTTTATCTTTCATTTCCCCTACACACCAGAGAGAACAGAGAGGGGAAAAAAGATGAGTAAATATTGACAGGACTCACTTTAGTGTGGTGAACATGGTTGACGTGTGTGTGTGTGTGTGTGTGAGAGAAAGAGATTTGGTGTCAGGCAAAGAATTAAGGACAAGATGGGTGTGTGACACATGAAACAAGCACAAAACAGTTTAAAAATGCGAGATCGCATCCACGGCATCCACCAACACACGAGTTGAAGGCTGGTATAAAGGAGACAGTTTGGAGAGGTTTGACAAGACAATTTGATGCAAATCAAAATTGTTCAAATCAGGCCAAAATCACACTCTGTCACTCCATGCTATTTGCCTATCTCTTTATTGTATCAGTATTTCCACTCATGCTTGTCCTCATGGCAACATGAAAAAAACCTCCATACTACGCACATGTGGGTGTGAACACTGGACAAATTACACCACCACTGGCATCATCTTTTCTGCCTGCTTTTAAAAAGAGACCCATTTTGTTTCCTTTCTTTCTTTTATTCCAGGCACAGTTTATTGAGAAGAATGGAGCGTGCATTGCTACAGTAGGCTGCTCGCAAGGACCAAAGCTTCATGCTAGCGCATACTAATTTGCACTGCAGCAATCAGGAAGTGAGTTCAATGAAGTCACAATGTGGTCACTTCTCTGGATATGTCTTAGGCAACGGGGTGGCATAGCGGCATTCAAATCCACGCGCGGTAACACCTGTTGGAAGTGTTCTTGCGCAAAATAACCGCAACCCTCTCTGCTTCACAGACTGACCTTTCCCCCTTTGCCATACGGCTAAAGAAAAAGTCAACGTAGAATGAATAAGATGCTTGTGCTGCCCAGTGGAGAAAAAAAAGAACAGATGAATTATTGCATGCAGTGTGTATGACTGCAGAGTACTGTATGTCCATGAGGGGGGATTACCTGCCCTCGC
>JAODUG010005760.1:4658-16392 GCA_027564795.1 Aphredoderus sayanus | reverse complement strand
AACAGATGAATTATTGCATGCAGTGTGTATGACTGCAGAGTACTGTATGTCCATGAGGGGGGATTACCTGCCCTCGCCCTGCTCACAATGACAAGTGACTTATTATTTGGGCTGGGCACCATGGCGTTGGGGCTAAGAAACTATGACCAACAAGTTTTCCTGCTACATCTGTCAGCCTCCCCAAGGATATGAAGGGGGGAGGACAAACGGCACCGCTCCACACAGATAGGGTAAAAACTGCAACTGTGCGTTTGTAGGTCTTTGACTATGACTAATATGTCCACGGCTTTAAAAGTAATTTCTGCGATGTACAGCATCATGTATAATTCATGAAGTGCTACACTGTATAATCTGGCAAAAACACCCTATGGAAATTAGAACTGGAATAACAACAACACTATTCCTTATGTAAGAGTGAAATATAACATAATTTCTTGTTTGATAAGCCATTCTTGTTTGATACGCCATTCTTTAAGATTCATGACATAAAAGTTCACCCCTCGATTGCATTATACCGCCTAACAAGGATTAGCGCCATCACAGAAAACAGATTTGAGATTGGCTGTATGGGAAGGGGTAGAGAACAGTGTAAACCTACGAGAGCTGTAAGGAGAGGAGTAGCGTCATGCTCCACGATGAGGTGGGACGGAGAGCCAAACCAAAACATTATTTTTGTAATGCCAACCGGTCATTTCAGACCCAATTTGAGGAGTGTCCCTTGCTGGCCTACTGGTGTTGATAACATTTTACTGCAGTAGTTTTTTGCAATGTTGCTTTCACCATCCAATATATATATATACTGTATTCCAAGTACCAGCCAGGATCACATACTTTATAGTGTTCCTTATCAGACATTCAGTATGTTGTCTGATGCACACTG
Organism: Aphredoderus sayanus; assembly: GCA_027564795.1. NCBI lineage: Eukaryota > Metazoa > Chordata > Actinopteri > Percopsiformes > Aphredoderidae > Aphredoderus > Aphredoderus sayanus. Next base: position 15,512 of record JAODUG010005760.1, on the reverse strand, counting down.
ACTGCCCGGGATGAATTTGTCATCCTGTCTTCCTCAGATCAGAGCATCTTTATTGCAGACGGTCACGTGATCCGCGAACATGACAGGCATTAGAACTTAGTCGGTTAAATGTGTACCTTCACAGGCCTTATTATCCGTGCACAGTATGCGCGCGGAGGTCATTAACGGCAGCTTATTTCAGAGTTGCTCAGCCCAAAAAATAAGTCTGCTCTGTCCTCCCACCCTATCCTGTCACCCGCTGAGCTGATAAATCCATCCCTTCCAGTTACTCCATTGCTTATGCTATGCCAAGCAAGTTTGAATCCTCATAATGTACAGGCAAACCCCAACAAATTGCCTGGGTTGTGTCAATGTCCGTGATGCAGGACCTGCTACAGTAAATATATGGGGGTGGTGGGCAGGCCATGTAGGTCATTAGCGGTTTGATTCAACTGAGCCAGCTCATTTTGTTCAGTTTGCTCAAACTCACAGACATTTGTTTTGGTTTACAAGGGTGAGGATGGATTAAAAAAAACTACACAATAAAAATGCACTGCATCATCTGTGAGTTAGGAGAAAAACCTCTGTAGACGGCCCACAAAGGCATTCTGGTTTATGACGCCTAGTGATAGAGTTGAGTTGAGCTGCACACCTGTATGCAGTGAAATCAGAGTGAAGATGTGTTTTCTTTTCCTCATTTAGCTTTCTGTATATGAAGTAGATATGGATTTTACAGTGGTTCGCAAGGTGAGATGGATATTATGTCCAACAAGCCGGCCCAGTAGTATTTTGAATTATTGGCTCAAACTGTGATGACTGCTCGTCGAGACAATGAACACAGATCAATAACATTGAGGCTGACAGTCAACACGTCCACAAAACTCTCAGAACAATATAAACATGTTACTGAATGAAATCATTTTCACGAGTAGGGGGGTGGGGGGTGGAAAACTATAACTGGTCCCATTGAGATGGCCGATGAATCTGTTCATTCGTAGGAAAGTGTATGATGTTTTTAGCATCTTTTAGAAGTTTGTTAGATTTTTGTCAGGAGCTTTTGAATTGCTATATGTCCTAATATAGGTTTCATAATATAGGTATCAATGTACAGCAGATTGAATTGCAGTAAATAACAAAAATCACCTTTTAACACGGTTATGGCCTACACAAACTATGCTTATACTTGATTCCTGAACAAAAGAGACGAGTTACAGGACAAATAATATATCTAAATCTATTATCTATCTATTAAGTCTTTTAAGGTGAGATTAAGTATGATGAAGATAGCAGTTGACGGAGAAATGTAGTAGGGGGGAGATATACTGTACTAAGAATAGTATATATTTTTGTTGTTATTTGTTTATTTATTATTTTGCATACATGTAAATTCATTGAATGAACAGCTAATTAAAAAAGGGGGCTTCAGAGACTAAAAAACTATAATCTATGACGAAGGTAATGTTTATAAGCCTTAAGGGCCACACGAAAACTAATCACAATAAATGCAATCTTACGTAATCTGTCCTTTGATACTTATTAGATTCCAATTATGAAAATTAATGATGGTTAAACATTCATGAGGAATAAGTGTAATGTGTTATGCAATGTAAATTCTAACCATTTGGGAGAAGAAGCAAAAAGCCACCTTTTGTTCTGACAAACTAAACCCTTTTTACATTTCACCACGTAATAAACAATACTTCTGGAGTTCATAGCTGCATATTAATGTGACCTTCACTTAAAAGTAAAAATTGCCACAGAGCAAAGGCAGAGTTTAAGCCAACTTGAGGACATCTGACCACTCCGTCTGGAGAGAAAAGATTCTCCCGGCAAAACCGGCACGTCTAATTAACAAAAACGAACTTTTCATACAAAGCATACTCCCTGTGGGCTTTTGTGCCTAATGGAAACTCCTAAATAGTGCTGTGCTACAAAATAAATATGGAAAGCTACAAAACAAGACTTATCTAACCAGACAGAATGTGGGTGTCTTCATTGTAGCAAAGTTCTGTCCAGCATCTAATCATAATGAAAGAAGTTGATTAGAGAGAGCATAGCTAATGACACACTGAGAGCGATATGTCACTCAGTGCACATTAAACATTTAGAACTATTGGGTGGAACATGTTATTATAATGTCTGTTTCTTGCTTACAACCAGAGGCTCCAACAAAGTACACAGGACCCAAACGTGACAATGTGACTGATGGGGTAGACAATTAACGGAGTTTTTTTTTTAAAAGGCGGTGTCAATTGGAGCTTGGCGGAATCACTTTTATTTATTTTCAGGGCAAATTATGGAAATTACTTTCCACCCTTTTTGACAGTCTTGCAAAATTAAAACTTTTGTTTGAGGTGGATGGTTAATCATCTTAAAAAGCACATTATAGTCCATAGTTGGTCTTCTGTAGGTCTTCGGTCAGGTAAGAAGTTAGCTGGGCCTACTTGCATGTATCTCCAAACCACAACAAACATTCTTTGAGGAAAAATGTAGTCAATACCATAAACCTTGGGAGTCTTGAAAGCCTTCAGTGGTGCCCTTAGCACACATCCCTCACCTTGTTTGTACTTCAGTAGAAGCTCCCAGATACCCCTACGGGCGTACGGATCCACTCCTGCTGTGGGTTCATCCAAGATGACGATTTTGGAGCCACCGACAAAGGCAATGGCCACTGAGAGTTTCCTTTGCATCCCCCCTGAAAGACACAAGAATCTTTGTAAAACTGAACTGAGCATTGCAACTCCTGATGGATATTTCAAAATAGCACACTGGGTTCTACTTTTCAACAAACCAGTGACTACGAATGAAACAGCTTATTATCTACATGATCAATAATATCAATAATTGATGCTGTGATTAATACTGTGACTAATATAAATCTTAAGCAGTAATTTTGCATATATTCTACTTGAAAAAGGTGTTGTCTATTTGCTGGCCAGAGAGGGCAGTAAATACATGTCCCCAAGTATTATCACGTTCACATGTTTACATGGAAATACCCTGGCCCAAACAGGAGGTTTGAACACAACTTAAAGCATGTCACCGTCCACATCACAACTTCAATATGGCGGCAACCGTAAAACTGTATGTACAGGAGATGTGTCAAGACACTTGCTCCCGTGTGTATTTATTGCGCTTCGCATGGCGTGAAATGATGGATGAGTGGGCGCTGGGATGTGCCATGCTGCGGCTCCCATACACCTGGCCCCAGCCTCCAGTCTGGCAGAGAGCTGTTTAGCATGCGTTCTACGTAGCGCTAATGTAGTGGAAATGTCAGCGCGGATCAGCCTTGAAAGTCATATTTCAGGGGTTTCGCTCACAAAGCAGTCCATGACTAGGAACTTTTCATAAAGCAGGACTTGCTTGCGCCCCCACCCCAGACAATGTATTTGACCATGTGACACACGTATAGGGTGTGTCTACACATGAAACATGAGCTAGCAGGACAAATAAATAAATAACCTGACACATGACATTGACTACATGTCTAATAAAATTATAATCTGAAGATTATATTCCTTCCCACAGGTCTACACACACACACACACACACACACAAATACAGATAGCTGAACTAACATGCATGAAATTTACTTCCACAGGAAATTTTAATCAGTCTTTCCCATGATACACATCATGGGAATCAATACAGGACAAAGAGCATACCCCCTCCCACATACACTCACCTGATAGGTTCTTGGCAAGCTCTTTCCGTTTGTGAGGCAGACCAACATCTTTTATCAACTGGTCCATTTCAATTTTTACCTCATCCCGGCTGCATCCTTTCAGCCTTGCATAGAAGTAAATGTGCTCCTCCACTGTTAGCCTGTCAAGGTGAAAATTATATTCAAATATATAAATAAATACAATGATATTCTTTCGGAGCTTGTTTTTCTTTTCTCAGGTGAAAATACAGATACATCTAACCGTCCAACATAATCATTTACATAATACAAATACTGTACATATTCACAAATAAAGAATAAATAATTTTGAATTCATTCCATCCATCTCTTTGCACTTCAGCGAGTACTAGAAGAATCTTATCTAATTGTGTGGAGACGGTGGGAAAATAGCACATGTTGTAATGCCTACCTCTTCGTGAACATGAATATTTTAGCCCATCTTAACATAGGCAATTTGACTGGGGTGAATATTAATGAACGTAATTTGCGGATGCTCAGTCATAATTACGATGCAACACTTGTGTGCACTTGCACTTAATCAGTTTGTGGAGTGAAAATGAAGGGATTTTATTTTAAAGGTGTTGTAAAGGCCTGAATAAGAGATAGCAATAATGCTGTTCAGTGACAAAATGGGATGGAGAAACGCATTCATGTCATTACTATGGCTGAACGGGATGGTATAATGGCGTATTGATTTTGAGATTTAAGAGAGATGCCACAACCTTGCTATGCAGGAAGACAGGCTATGCGCATTACAGCGCAATATCTTGTTTATTTTTTAATTACAGCAGTTTCTATGGTGATGCCAAGACCATGTTTAATAAGACAGCTCAACACATTGTGAACTTCTGTGAACTTAAGGACGGGTTATATCTGAACAGACTGTATTAATGTTAAACACACTCACTCGTTAAACAAGACATTGTGTTGTGGGCACATTCCCAAGTACTTGCGAATGCTGTCCATGTCAGTGTGGATGTCATATCCGTTTAGGAGTGCTGTTCCTGATGTGGGCGGAAAGAGTCCTGTCAGAATTGACCTATAGAAAAAGAACAGGGAAGGAGGCAACGAAGCACCAGCTCAACAGGATTCACAAGACATGCTTATTTATACCCTGTTATTGTATAATCAGAAGGCACAAGGGCAGAATATCTGCGACGTGTGGAAGCAGCTGGTTAGAGATAATGATCCATTAGTTGGACTCCATTTTCCATTTAGACGTCTTCTGTTAATAGATGTGATGCCAGACTTTAACATAACTTTCTAACTGAATATCCTCCCATGAATACTGCAAATAGAATATGTTGTATAACTTGGTCGCTATCGGCAATTAGCATCTACAGTATAAGACGTTTTTAAAATCACTATGAAATGTATTGATGTTGGTGCTCAATATGACATGGCACTACAATTACAAGAGTTGTATGGCAGGTGAAGCACATGTTGCCTCAATGCCTCACATGTTATTTTCATTTAAGTTCGGATTCATTTCTGACAATGTTAATAGACCACAGAGATGTTTTTTTCAATTACAAACACTTCCATAAAGTTCAGATATATTGCATGTCCTATCTTTCACCGTCTCCTGTTCCACAGTTCAGTACTGTTAGTGGTTGTTTTCTGAGGGGAAGTGTTCACTGCAGCCCTTAGTCGCGCATCGGTTACCCTGTTTCTCATTTCTGGACCTGTGTAGAAAACTCTAAGCCTGTACTATATTTTTCCTAAGGCAATTAGATATAGCTTCCCCTCCAACACATAGTAGTCAACTCTCCGCGGTAAATTCACACTTCACGAAAGAGGACACTGTTGATCTATTGAAACTGCACTAAGTAGTCTAAAGTCTGGTAGCACTCTAGAAAAGAAAAACACCAGAGACTACTGTATGCTCTGTTATACGTGTTATCATTTTCTTCAACTTCTTTTAGTTGGGTATGCTAAATGTACATGTTTAATAACCTTACCCCCTCTGGCCAAAAAACACAAGTTCCCATTTAAGCATCTCAAAGGCCTAAGATAGGTAGACTACTCAACGTACATGGTGGTTGTTTTTCCAGCTCCATTGTGACCAAGAAAAGATGTTATCTGATTCTCAAAGAAGTCTATGCTCAGTCCATCCACGGCCAGCTTCTTTCCAGTTTTGTAGATTTTTACAAGATTGCGGATGGAGACCCCTGCATTCATGTTGGGTGGGGGCTTCTCCAGGTACTCTTAACGGGGTAGAAAGACAAAAAGAAACAGCCCTCATTATTAAGGATTTCTGACCAATCAGGGCGTCTTTTCCCCGATTGATCTGGCAAATCTACCTTGTCTGTCAATCACATGAATGCACACACAGATTCAATATTTTTGTCAATGGACTCGCAAAGGAAGTGTTTTGGGGTGTTGTTGGGATGTTGCTCTCTTTCCTACAGCAGCTTTAAGCAGAAAACGTGTGGGATGAGATAATCTTTGGGCCACAGTTTTTGATATATAACATATATTGTTTGTTTTATTTTCAGTCTCTACTCAGTTCCATTAAATTATCCAGTAAATGTTTTTTACCTGACTGTGGACGTTTGTCCATATTCCTTACCGTTGAGAAGTTCTGCTTTCATGTGCTCTTGATATAATCGGGTGTACATTTAAATCAACGCCACCCACACTGGCAATGGCTTAAACCAAGTCCGCTCATCTCCATAATGTGACCAACCTCTCACCCCACTCCTCTGAATGCTAATTAGAAACGATCCTTTTAATGAGTCTTTGACTTAAAGCACAACCTTGTTTTTCTCTGGGCTCCACAGTCTATTACCACCCAATGCAACAAATAGGCTGTTTGTTTGCAACCCATTCCAATTAACTTAGACATCTTATTAGGGCTCTGTTCCTTTAGTGGCAGAGATGACCTGTTGAGAACTTGATACATAAATAATGTTGTAGAGAAATGGAAAATTGCCTTTGAATTTACCGTTCTCTACGCTGGAGTCCTTAAGCAAACCGGGATCAAAGTCAGATGCAGAGACTTTCCCACACCAATATGATGACGTAAACGGGAAGTACCATGGCTTTGGTATCCCATATTGGCCTAGGATGAAGCATGGAGAACATATTCATATTTGAATAAAACCTCGGCAGGAGGGGATATGGCACTTTGTGTGTACAGTACTGTATGTGTTCGACTACGTATGCTTCCTCTAGAAATGCTGGCACGTCCTCTATGTTTTAATTAGAGTGCATGAGAAGAATATTATAGGCTTGTTGGGACAGGCATTTATTTATTCGCCTAGTTGGGCTTGATTACGTTATTTTGCAGGAAAGGGAAAATGGCACATTATGAATTTGAACATTATTCTATTCTTTCATTAAATCAACACACACTATATCCCTCAACAGACATTAAATAGTCTAGACTCTATGCAAATGAGTTACCTGGGAAGACATTCTCGATGTACCAGGTTAGCAGTGAGTACAAAATGGCGTCAAAGAGCATCATAAGGATGGAAACAATGAAGCTGTAGCGCTCTCCTTCCTCTGGACTCACGCCGATGTTGTACCACTGAATCCCGATGCCTTGCTGCTCGTACATGGCAAAGTTCTCACAGCCATAGCCAAAGGCCACGCACGATAAAACACTCTGGGAATGAAAGAGGTGCAGGTGACTTAAAATGTTTCATACAAAAGGTATTTTAATATGATTTCTGCTACAGTATGTCCACTGAGTTCATGCAGCAGATGTCTCAGACTATATCACCAACTGACTATGGTTCGGATGCTCCTCAAACAACCTTCTTCCCATAAGTGATCAATGAACTACTGTGGTGGAAAGAAGAGCAATGGCTCCCCTCATCTCAGATGACTTCATTTCTTGCCTGCCTCTGTGAGAATTTTAAAAGGATTTTACATTTATGCCGAGGGGCGGAATAATGCAGAAGGCGGTTCGTGTGGTACAAATGGAGATTGGGCGGAAATGTCGTACAGTAGGAAATTGCAAATGATGCTTTGCCCATGAGACATCATCTGCCATGGCCTATCAGTCTACATTGCCATGTTGCCTGCCAGCTGTTTTGGCATGCCTCATTTGCTCACAGCATTTTAATGTAGGCAGATGCCACAACCACTCACTAGCGTTTAAGAGAGCTACACATTATGCCACCACGGATGTTGTGGCTGTGTGCAAGGCCCAACATTCAAGCGATACCACCAAAGCTGCCGCATGACCAGCGTCCCCGAACACCACATATTAGTGTCCCCAGCCTTCTCATAATGTCCTCAACTGCTCATCTCTTGCCAGTCAACAGTCAATCACTAGATCGGAGGTGACAGCGGGGCTAGTCGCCGACCCCTTGTTCACCTCTGGATGGAAATCTGCCAAAACAACAAGAGTCACTCCTCTGACTTTGAGAGAAGGATATGAGAACAACAAAGCATGAGCCTGCTGTTGAAAACATGTCAACACAGTGTCCTCAACTACTGCTCAGCTGGTTGGGGACACTGAATTATAGGAGAATAGCATAACCTCTGTCAAGGTTCCAAGAGCTTAAAAACTAATTATTTACCCCTCAAATTAAAGGGGTAGAGGGGTAGAAAAAAAATCAAGTAAAGTACATTTGGCACTGTCTTATGGCTGCCCCGCTGATTGTCAAGTATCAGATCTGTTTTTAATACACTTATACTGCAGATGTGTTTTCAGGGGTTATTCATAAAAGAAAAAACTATTTGTGTGACTCAAGTGAAAATTCCGTCTTACAGTGTAGCAATGGACTGGAAAGGCTTTGTTCATGATAATTAGACTAGAATGCAGTATCTATATAGAAAGAGTGGAAAGAGAGGACACAAAGGCCTGGAGACTCTACAGTAGCAGGGGCACATTGTAGGGAATAGGTAGAGATAAAATGCTGCAGTGCTCACTATGTTAAAATGCTTGAAGTCCCTGTAGACAAACGGAACTGAGAAGAGCACAGCAACACAAGCAATATTAATATAATGACCAAGACAAGAGGTTTCTACCACAATTGCACACTGTGCAGTTTGTCAGTCTTGAAAAAAATATATCAGGCACTCTGATCATGAGAATTAAAACACCTTTATTGCAGCATGGCTAAAAGCTTTCATCGGGGTGCAAAGTGAAACTGTAATCTAGCACACTGTTAAAAACAATATATGAGGTACTGTACCCAATCAACCTACCTATTATGTACCTGTGGACCCAGCAATCACAGAGGGAGGAAGAAAAAGGGGCGAAACTTGATTGAGCAATGCCAGGTGAAGTAGTTAGTGCTGCTTGGGTTTTCATTGTATTAATAAATAAATTAGTCTGGATTTGCTTGCAAGCAGCAGAAATAGGCACCGACATGCTTGGCTTGAGGATTTCAGATTGGTTTAGCTTTGTCTGCAGAGCAGACAGCTTGTGGACAAATGAGCCCAGTGCCGCAAGAAAGGTCACTCCGAAAGGCTACGCTAAAAGTTGAGCAATGGTCCGCAATCCTCCCCCCCCCCCCCCCCACACACACCCCCCACCCCCCAAGAGGATGTGATTGTGATGCGTTATACATGTGATGATAGAGATAGGGGTGTATGATTTATTGTAGTTTTCTAAACTAAGCCTGTATTGTATTGAAAAACCAAAGAATATACTAAATAATATACAAAATATGTGTATATTAATGTAAAACTAAATAAGGTCAATGTTGATTTTATGAGTAGCTATAGATGCAAATCTTGTTTATGACTAAATTATTGTGCGAGTTCTGTACCGTATCATTACAATCAACAAAAAACGGCCTACTCTGTTGTATGATGTAATATGGGAGTCATGATTTGTTTGAGGATTTTAAGATGGAGGTAATTAAAAACAATGTCGCATAGGGCCTGATTGAAGTCTTTAGATGCATAGGAAGCATATTTATTGCTCATAAAATGTTAACTGACTGCAATTTTAAAGCATGTCAAGAGTGTTTTTCCCTTAACAATTCTGCAGAATCCACCAACCGCCTACATGGATGTTTAGGGACAGAGAGCAGATGGTAGAAGCAAGGCATTTCACAATTGCTCTTGTCCAAATATCCTTTATGTGCTGCAGCATGGGTGTTGGTCAGCCATAGGAGACTACTAGGAAACTTCTAACTCATCTGTATACCCACATACTGCATTTGCATTAAATATGCTATAGACCTCTTCCCATGACTGCCATTCAAGCTGTGCTTGTACAGGCCCCACTAGACTGATATCTCCCAGATGTTTTCTGGTTATATTCAGAAGAGACTTTTTCAACTAACGACACGATTTCGTTTTTTCTGCTGGTAGAACAATACATTGTTGAACTTGAAAAGCTCCAATCAGCCAAATCAACTCAGTGGGAGGATTCGATTTCGACCTTTCTTTAATTACCGAAGATTAAACAAGATAGATATTTGTCCATTCAGGAATTCGCTATGTTCCATACAGTAATAGTCAGACAGACAACTACAGTACAATATCAACAAAAAGTCATGAACACCTGAGCACCTCACCATAATCACACACCTACAGTATAAACAATATCACCAACGTGCTCTACACATTATGCTAATTCATAAGGTGTAGCATCCTCATTCAGTAGAACAATACTGGTAGGCAGGCACAAATGATCTGTGAGACAGGTTGGCTCAGAAGGATGACATCCTGTAGCCTGATGCTACAGTAACTGCTCGTTTTAACCCGTATGATGTCCTCCGGGTTAAAATGACCCAAATCACTAGCGCTTTGTGGCAGATAAAAGGCGCTAAACCTAATTCTACAGCTTACACAGACATTCAGTATGATGTGCACTGCTGGCACAACAAGGTGTGAGTTTGAACCCCAAGGACAACAGGAGGGTTAAAAGGCACGAAAAAACAATGCATATACATAAAGTAACACTTAATAAAGAAATAAATACACACAGCAATGCCAATTAAAAAAACACACACAAAATCATACACAGTCAGATGGAACTGCCGGGTGGCCAAATGCGATATTTTTAAGGACATCATAAGCTAAATAGTGGATGTATTGACATATCTTATGCAGTTTGTATTTATGATTCAATGACAATGAAAAATACCAGGCAAATGGAACAAACGGTTTAGATTTTCTCCACAAAAGAGGACCAAAACTGGCTTGGTAATGTACATAGCAATTACTGTATATTTTCTCAAATGTAAATAATGTGCACTCATGAGCTAGACAGTCAG
>JAODUG010005750.1:0-28990 GCA_027564795.1 Aphredoderus sayanus | reverse complement strand
TAATTGCAATTGATGTTAAGTATAAGATGGCCTTGAGTGTCCTGAATAAATATAAAAAAACTAAAATGATTTTAATTTTACCATTAAATCACGACTTGGCGAAAGTATGTAACGTCACAGTAGCGCGCGACTTCATTAAACTTCTTCTAGGCATTCATGTCGGAAAGCATTAGTAGCCTGTCGCCATCACGGAAAATATCACACTAACCATGTGTTGGTGGTGGGCGTGTAAAGGGTCCAGTATAGTAGGCGCTAGAAGAATACCTATATCGCACCTATGACGATATGAGAAATCCCCTCACATCAGGCATCAGTCTGCTTCATGTGGGCAGCACCACTGTTGCAGACATTGTCACTGCCACTGATTTCTTGTAAATCCTCATGCTTAGAAGAACAACACTTCCGTCTTTAAAGGCACGACTAGAAAACCCTTAATGCTCATTGGTCCATAGAAATCGTTGTCCAATCGTCTTTACGCCCAACTGGATTGATTTGTCTGTAGGGTAGGGTACTAAAGTTCTGTGCCAGGTGTCATCAGCTGTGTGTTCATGATTTATGTTGTTTGGCGAGGATCGGATTTTGATAACCAACCAAAAAGTAAGTGGAGTAAAATAATAATATAATGTAGCCTGTCCTACAATATAGTAGCCTATACAATATTGATAATGGGAAAATTAGAGGGCTACCTTATAATAACACATTTTAATATTAGTTATGAGCCAGTTTTTGTTACTTTGAAATATGATAAATATGCCTCTGTCAAGATGACAAGCAGCGGTGGACGTCGGCTGAAACAATGGCTTATGGAGCAGATTAATAGTGGACAGTATCCCGGGCTCCAGTGGGAGGACGCAAGCCACACAATGTTTCGTATTCCGTGGAAACATGCGGGGAAACAGGATTATAATCAGGAGGTTGACGCGTCTATTTTTAAGGTATGGGTACTCGATATTACAGACATAGCCTACATTTGCATTCCTAAAGTAAAAATGATACTAGTTGTAATTAGGCTACTTACTATTTTAGACCAACATAGCCTCGCATACAGTACACTATGTAGCATCTTCTGCAGCTTATAAGACTTGCCTTGTTTTTCCTAACTTTTAGTAACTGTAGTTTATATACCTTTCAAAATAAAAATGTATTGGCTGTTTAATTGTCTTGTAGCCTACTAAATATTTAAAATGTAGGCATACTGTAGACATGTCTTTCTCTCTCTCCCATCATATTTCTGATTTGGATAATACATTTGAAAGGATATAGTCTACATCTGTCTCTACTTTGATTTTCTGATTGTTTTGTAGCCTACTAAATATTTTCAATGGAGGACTACTATGTAGACATGCCATAAAAGTTTGAATGTCTTTCTTTCTTTCTTTCTCCCCTTTCTTTGTCTTTCTCTCTCCCATGTTATTTCTGATTTGGAAAATACATGTTCAAGAATATAACCTACAACTGTCTCACTACTGTTGATACCCAAAATAGCTCAAATATTAAATATTGTGACATTATGGCTTTCTTTGGATAGGCCTGGGCAGTCTTTAAAGGCAAATTTAAGGAGGGAGACAGGGCTGAGCCTGCAACATGGAAAACTCGACTCCGCTGTGCCCTTAATAAAAGCCCTGACTTTGAGGAGGCAACAGAAAGATCACAACTAGACATATCGGAACCCTACAAGGTCTATCGCATTGTGCCAGAAGAAGAGCAGAAAAGTAAGTTTAGAGGATAAGTTATCACATCAAATAAATCCATGTTCTCTCAATGTGACAATATTAGTAGGTATCCCATGGAAGTCTTTCAGGGTGACATGCAGTATGCGAGTTTGTAATCTTCAGATTTTACCAGCGATACTGGCATTTCATTAATAAAATAAACTGTTGAATGTACAATATACATGTTGGTTCTACTTCTATGCGCAGTATTTAACTGCCATTTCCTTTTGCTTTTAGTTGGTAAAAGCACAGCAATGACTATGACCATTAGTTCTGGTGACATCACAGATATCGACAGCAGCCCTACAGAGAGGGGGGAGCTAATTAAAGAGGTGAGATTAGCACCTTCGTATTTCGTATTTTAAAAACTTGTTTCTGCTCATTACCTCTTTGATTATATCTGTATGTTTCCCTTTTAATATTTTTCTTCTTCACACTTCTATGGCTAAACTAATCTAGACTGACACATTAAACAAACAAGGTCTGAATTAACTCCACAAACATTGATCTTTAAACCTATTTGCTCAAATATGCACCCTATCTCATAATAAAGATGATAATCTTACTTATTGTACCTTTTTATTTATTTTTTTATTTACTGGTCCTGGCAAGCTCTATAGTGTACGTAAAACATAAAAGGCCTTTCCTATTATCTGTATTATTCAAACTCGTAAAATTGCAGTGACAGTTGGATGTCTTTTTGAATGCAGACATCCAGCGATGACTACCCATCCATCATCCACTCCCCTCAGGAGGAAGTCTGTAGCATCCAGGCCAGTCCAGAATACTGGTCACAAGGCAGTGGTAAGAGACCCCCATTAACCTCAAAACACTGACCACATCAACTATTGTTTCCCTATATGAGGGAAATCCATTTATTGTCAAACAGAATGCTGCTAGTTCCTTCTTTGTCACCATCCACAGACTCTAATCTTGCAGACGTGTTTGCTAAATCTGTTTGAATCTGTTTACTTGACTGTTCAACGCAGCAGTGCAAGAATTGGCTAACATCCTGTTGTACTTTGCTGACTAAAGCAAATATATCTTGTGAATGTGTCAGAAAATACCACTTTTCTGATGATGTGACAACTTAACAACGTGGCATTGTGGCCACAGGTCTCCTGATATCCCTCAGTTATTACATAGGTTGACAATATACTGTAGGTTTTATTTTTTTATCCCTTTTCTTCTCTAATCTACAGCCTTTCCGTTACAACAAGAAACTTCATCAGTGGCCCCTTCCGGTATTTATTGTCCTTTTTACATTAACTATATAAATATAGACATTGTGGCTTAATTTCTCAGACATGGATTAAAGGTGGAGTCAGCTAATCAAATTCAGCGATCCACTAGCTGTGTGCGCACTGAAAATGTAGTGTGGTGCTTCTACACAGCCTTGGCTGCGTAAAGTAAATGGGAACAAGTGGTGCCAACAGAATGCACCATAACACTATCCCAGCCTTGGCAATGCACATCCAGTTGTTAGGGAGCACCTGATGGCATTGAAGGGAGAGATGTTCCTGTTTAAATATCAAGTTTTTTTTTATTCCTCTTCAAAAAATACAAATAAAACAGTAGGCTTAATCCATGTCTGGGAAATTGGTTGTATATTATCTTTAATATTTCCATAAAATAAAATCTAAAATATGTTTAATAGCTGCATATAATGTTTGGAGTATATTCCTTTTTGACTGTATTCATAGTAACAACAACAAGGACTCCTGTTGCCCTCTTCCCTTCAGCGTTTTCCCAGATGATGATCAGCTTCTTCTACGGAGGGAAGCTGGTGCACAACACGCTGGCCTCCCACCCGGAGGGCTGCCGCATCTCCCCAGGCCAGCAGCGCTTGCTCCACGGCAACGCCTACAGCGCGGACGCCATGCAGAGCATTCACTTTCCCCCCTCCGAGGTCATCGAGTACGAGCGCCAGCGGCACGTCACCCGCAAGCTCCTGGGCCACCTGGAGCGTGGCGTGCTGATCCGTGCCAACCGGGAGGGCATCTTCATCAAGAGACTGTGCCAAAGCCGCGTGTTCTGGAGCGGCCCGGCGGACATGGGACCACACTACGGCACCGCGGCGTATAAGCTGGAGAGAGATGCTGTGGTCAAGATTTTTGACACGGGCAGGTTCTTACAAGGTGAGCTCCCATGTTTCCTTGATTTATATATTTTCTATTCTGTGATGGATTCTGCAAGCCTCCCTCTCTGCATGTCGCAAGCTATATATGAATCAGTAAATGGGGGAAGAAGAGGGGGTTGGTAAAGTTTAGGAAAGGGCAGGCACTTTCAAAACATCAATGGATTGGATGAACTGACGGTGACTGTCCGTCAGCGTTAAGAACACGCCTAAAGTGCGCCCTCAGGCACGATTTCAAGCTTCCCAGACTGATTATCACAGCGAAAATCAGTCTGGTCTCACAAGGCTAGGTGATTGTCTCTCACTATCGGTAAATGACACACCTAAACTACAGTCAGGATGGTCGGATGAGGCTAGTGTTTTGGGGTCATCAGTCTTGATCTGAATCCACACAGCAGCACTACAGACTCAGATGTAGACTCGATGTATTTTCTGAACCTCTGTATTCCTTCCAGCCCTGCAGATGTACCAGGAAGGCCAGTATCCTCCCCCTGACCCCACTGTGACGCTGTGTTTTGGCGAGGAGCTCCATGACCTTAGCACTGCCAAGAACAAACTCATACTTGTCCAGGTGAGTCCATGTTACTTATGTCACTTTAAGACACCATCGTGAAAAGGAAACACCTTGACATGACTTTAAAATATACACTTTGAACTAATCTATATTTGCATTTTTTTTTCTGTCTGTCATGTTGCAACCGCTGTCTCAGATCACAGCTGTGAATTGTCAGCAGCTGCTGGAAGCTGTGAATATGCGCCGCTCCCAGTCCTACAATAGCCCCAGCATGGATGTCTCTGATGAGAATGAACAGATGGCTCGAATCTACCAGGAACTATGCAGCTATAGCGCCCCCCAGAGGACACCCTGCTACAGGGATAACATGCCCATTACTGCCTGACTTGCCAGCATGGTGAAAAGGACTTTGAGTGCTCACACAAATGCATACAGCGCAATGGAAGCTTCCAACATAGACAGGTTTTGGGGTTTTTGGGGGTTTTTTAGCGCTTAGGTTTGCCTTCACGCTGAAGAAGAGGATGTTGCAAAGTGCTTCATTTAATTTAGCAGACACATAAACAGTTACTGTTTTTCAAAGACCGCTGAACATATATCACGCTCTACCGTATGTCTTGAAAGTACATGTCACTTCAGCTGTAGCCTCCACATATCATTGTGGGGCCTTCAGTTGTTTAATGTTTAAAATCTGTAATGTCACTGTTTTTTGTATTGTAGACTTTTGCATACAGTATAGAAGTGACCCTTATGAACAGAACAAAAATATGTCAATGACAATGTTAAACTGAAACTGAATTTCTATTTTTTTCTACATTTTCTAATGTAATATACAGTATTAAAGATAGGTTTTACTATCTTTTCTTACAGTACAATGTTTTTAACTAATGGATTTTTTTTTAAATACATAAATAAACATTCATATTTTCACTGGGCATCATAAATCATTGACTGATAGTTATTGATTAAGGTTTTAAATGAGGCTACATGGATGTACTATAAGAACAGATGGTTCATCCAATCATCTGTCAAGTATTTTGTTTTACAGCGCCTGCCCTTTTAAAAACAGTTTCAGTGGAAGGCTCAGCAGATGGTTGTGTGTATAGAACTACGTTCTGTGTTGGTAACCAACACAACGCCATGTTAACTTTATGGCACCTTGAAAATCAACTTTCTTTAGAAAATAGGTTTTCCATCTTTATGAAACCTTTAGTTAGGATAGATGCCAGATTTTTTTTTTTATGATAAACTTAACAGATGAATGGAAATGGAATTAGGCATATTTGATCATAGTGTCTTAAAACTTTAATTAAAAATAGTATTAATGTATAGATATGCTTATATACTTAAGATATGTATTTTATTGAAGCTACTCTACTTGAAGATTGGTGGTGCCTGATATAAGAGAACCAAGTTTCTAAACAAAATAAGGTAATTAACTGATCATTCTTCCAGCATAGTTAGTAAGACGTACAGTATAGTGTATTGGCTCAAATTCTTGGCTCAGGCTAAATTTTAAGGGATATAAAGGAATATATAGAATATAAATAAATGTCATTCGCTGCTGCTAGTGACTCCTTTAGCAGATATAAGATTAGGATTATATGAATGACAAGTATTCAATGAAGTATATTTGGAATGATAAAAGTATATCACTATCTGAAACCAAAACAATGATATTTTGTGATGAGTAACAGATTAACACAGAAAACACTGGAACATGGAAAACAGCAGTTACATGGAAAATAATGAAGTTGTTAATTTTGAAGGGTGGATAAATAAAAATACAAAAAGTAGAATTTCTGGTTTTCTTATTTCTTTCCTATTTTCTTTGATTTTTACATTTCTTTATATTTAGTTTCATGAAATATAAATGTATACAGAGCAAGGCCGTAATCTTAATACCAGCTGTGTTCAAAATGCACCCCACCCCCAATATCTTTTTATAAAAATTATAAATACAATAGAAATGTGCTATGCCAACAGACTTGGTCCCCCCCTATGTTGACTCCATGCTACGGCCTTGATACAGCGTGATATACATTTAGTATAGCCTACTGTATATTTAATATATTTTTATGCTAATAAAGTGTATCGCTATGAAGCACTTTTTTCTCATGGTCATGCTTCAAAAAATTTGAAAACCACTGCTGTAGTCCATCCAGTAATATGCAGAAAGTATGTACACACAGACACACACACACACACGCACACAAACACACACAAAATCATGCATACCCCAGAAATCCACTTACTCTCAGTTCCCTATTAATTAAAGATATTTATACTAAAACGTATTACTGCATTTTGTCACATATAAAATTATTATTGTTTTGCATATATTTTTGTTTTTGCATAGATTTTACTGTAACAGAACATTACAAACTCAAAGAAAATAATCTAGCACCATGAGCCTATTTTATGTATTTTTTGTTGGTACTGAACGTGATTTAGGGATATGCTTTAATGTAAAAAATATATTCCCTCTAATCATGAGACGATTTACAAATCATCAATTACATGGAAAATAGTACTGTGCCAATCAGTGAATTACTTGTAGTAATCCACTGTGCTATGAACATCAATGGACCATAAGTATTAAAATGTGTACAGCTAATGAGGTGATGAGTTCCAGAGAAAATGAACCAAAGAATTAATAGGTAGCTATTTTAAACCTTCCCAATACGATGTCTGAGAGTGTTTATTGTGAATTAGCTACTAAACCTGAAACTCTGTCACATGATAAAATAACCTACTGTAAAGCCAAACTCCTCACACACAAGGTATAAGTTGTGTTGCACAAACAAAGATGAAATCTATGCATATTCAAATGTTTTAAATACTACCAAGGGAAACAAAGGTGCATGGGTGAATACTGTACATTCTACATGTTAACAATTCTTTATTATTTTAGCATAAAAAAAAAATTCAATCTTGTTTTTATTTAGGGATTTTTCTTTCTCTATTGGTACTGTACTTTGAGAATTTATTTATTCTATACATTTATACGTTCATTTATATAACCTTAACATTTTTTTACAGTTCTCTGTGTTGTGTATGCCTAAGAATACAATTCAATACAATTTGGTCAATTGGAGCGTTTGGTACATTGTATCTATTCATGTAAAGCTACTGTAGATTATTGTACCTTTTTCATTTTACTATCTCCCCACTGTAAACTGCATTCTATGACAATGTTTTGATTCACACTTTTTGAAATTTCCAAAACAAATATAACACTAAATAAAACACTTAGCAAAGACAAGAGAGAATTTGTGGACATTACAAGGAACATGGCCACCTCTGCTATGTCTGCACAGTGATGTAGGTCGGTTGGTTCATGTCGCAACTCATATCTGTGGTGTCTGAGGTTTCCCACAATAAACGTTCAGACCTGCAACAAACAGGAATGGTGTTGACACCATACACAGCTGTGCTCCTGCTCCTTCCAAATGTCTTACAGATATTATAATAATATATGTATTATAATAATATACAGAAACAATATCTCCAACTGGTGTGCCATGTGCCATGACAAGGACAATACTTAGATAATATGCAGCACTTGTTTACTATATATCATCATTTTGTGCCTTTGTACTATGTGTTTGTTTTTTTAAATGACAAGACAAGACCAAGACAAAACATAACATCAACAACTTAAATGCAGCACTTTTAATAACTTCTGTAGAACTTCTGTAAAAGAGGAATACATGGAAATCTTCCTGGAGAATCTGTGTTTTTCTTTTTTGTTGCTTTATTCTTTAACATTTTATGCTGACGATAGGTTCTTCTTTTTAAGAACTGTCAAGCTGTCTCTGAAGTAAGCTGCCAACTCAGCACTGACCTTCCAGCACCTACATCTGTCATGTGCAATGGTTGTCCTGCTTGTGACAGAATACGCTGATATCCTCACACTGATAGATATTTAATATTTAAATCAATGGTAAAATAAAATAATATACAGTGTATATATTACAATATAGTCATAATGTATTAATTTTGTCCCATTCATGCAATGGTCAGTGTATGTGTATTGACTATATACAGTGTAGTTATGCTGCAGTGTCTGGAGGCACAAGAGGAAAAGAAGAAGCTGGTGGTGAGGGTGTGATTTACCATTCGAAGAGATTGTGTTACACACGCATCCTAGTGTGGTGTCTCATTAGGAGCAGCACCGTTTAGAACTGTGGTTGAGATCAGAATAGACATCCAGAGAGTAACTGGAAGGGAACAGAAAACACACGTTCGCTGGGGCAACAGGTGGACATGAACCCACATCCTGGGATATGGGGAATAGCATTCAGACACACAAGCACACACACATGCATGCACATGCATGCATACACACACTCACACGTGCACACCTATGCTAGCCAGCGATCAAGGCTCACATCCTCTAATGACTATCAGTTCGTGTCTCTCCAAACCAGGGTCCCCACAGTGGCCCTCTGGGAGAGTTCTCATGGGTTAACTGTATAGCATGGAGCAAAAAGGTAGAAAATCAGTCTACTTTACTCAAGCCTTTTTTTTAAATGGTATTGGTCTATTTGTAAGAGAACCTGCTCTCATTTGATTAAACCAAATGTGAAGACTGAGAGGTGTGGAATTAAGTATATTAAATTACTTACCCGTCCATTGGAATATTGGATTAAACATACATTATTATTACTGTAAACTTAAAAGGAATAAAAAAAAAATAACATGGACTTCTTGTAAAAGACAAAGAAATATGTTTTTATGTCAGTATTATATATACTGACAGATTTGACCAGCACAAAGGCAGCATAAATTAAAAAACGCATGCTTTTTTGTAAACACAAATTGCGCCATGTGAAGTTATTACAAGCCCGGATGAAGACCTAAGCACAGATGGAGGATTGGGCATGTTGCACAGAGCTGTGTCTCTAGTCAGTGGGCCAAGGGACAGCAGAGAGTTGCATCACTGCGTTCTGGTCGCTGCTATCACAGACCAGCATTCACCGACCACCTGATCTAGCTCTGGGCAGGAAGGAAGAAGCACAGCAAGATGATCCAACACATTGCACTTCTCCCTTTGAAAAGAGGAACAGGCTTTCTGAGGAAAGATGTGAGTGCATTTGTCATGTCATTTTAACATGAATGAGATTGTAGACACAGTAAGATAAGAGGTTTATGATACAGTATCAACACCTTAACCCAACATGTTTTTTTATATTTATCAATGCGTTGCACATTTAAGATTAGATTTTCTCTCACCAACACTTTGACAATGGATATCTTCTAGGCCAGAACTACCTACTGATTAAGCTCAGAGATCCTTCATCACTGAGACATTGCCCCGGAGGGAGGCTTATGTTTCACATTTGAGTGAAACAAAACTTAGAGGTAGACGAGAGGGGATGCACGGTGTGTTGGAGGGTATAAACGGGGCGGGGTAGCAGTCCCCAGGGGGAAAAAAAGCCACTGGTCCATGAGCACAATATTGACATTAGGCTCACAGTTCAGCGCTCATTAGGTGTGTGTGTGTGTACAGTATGTTTGTGTGCGTGGGTGGGGGGGTGGCCAAAAATAATGTTGGCCACCGCAAAAGGATCATGTGCTAATAGAAAAGTACCTGTGACTAAAAATATTCAGTCATGATGAGTGTGTCTTGATTGGGCTATTTTGATTTAGTAATGATACCCTCTTTTTCAGATGTAGTGCTTTAACAGTTACCTTACTTTACCTTCTTAATAACTTGTCAATGTTTACTCGTTGCCAGATCACAGATTGAGGAACAGTATCCTTGGCGGTTGCTTTTCGAGCCTAAGGTTAAACACAAACCTGTCTACACAACCTCTTTCTGAGGAGCAACCCACACAGTGGTCAGGTTCCAGGTGCCGCTCGGATACAACTTATTTAAAGTTACTATAAAATGGAGCCTTCCTGCAGCTGAAAGCCTTTTGCCACCCACACAGTAGACACAGTGACAGTACACACTTCCCTCTCCAAAAGAGCAGATTCCAAACACGACCTTTCACATGACAGAGCTGGAATATTTAGAAAATATTAATACAACATGTCTTTGGTTCGTTTGAAAGTGGAGGGACAAAAATGTAAATAGGCACACGAAACATATTCTAATTAGAAATAATAAACGCGAGTGTGGGGCGTATTTGCATATTTACAAGGAAAAACCAGGTGAGAAGACATACATATCTCTGTTGGGCCCTTTGCAAATGATTTGAATTTACTGTATTTCCATAAAGAGAAGGAACAGTAACCTCTGAGAATCACTGAAGCAACTCTTGAATGGCTACCCAGACTTTGAACTGAACACAACAGAATATGAATAACCTAGGGAAAATCCTGCAAACATAATATTAAATCCTACATACTGTACATGCAGAGTACTGTGTGCAGTGGAAATGGTCTGTCACGAGGCTGCTGTTATATGAAACGGAAATGGGTAAAAATCTGCAAATGAGGAAAAACCTTTTGCTTTTAATTTCATTTTGTTTTATGGTGTCAGCAACTATAGTCTCGTGTATCATGTTACCATTAAAAGATAAGTGCAATCGAATGCAATGGAGTCATATCCCAGACCACATAATGGTGTTATAAAAATTTAGTACTTTGTTGCCCCCTAGTGGCAAGGAATGGTTCAAATTCTATGAGCCATTCCAGTCAAGCATCGATGTAGACATAGTATAGTAACAGTGTATGTAATTCTACAGGTTTTTGGTCTTAGTAAACACGAAATTATGAATCGGGGCCAATATATCATATTCACACAAATACAACATTTTCAACGCTATAACAGTAAGTATGTCATTAAGTCTTTACAGGTGTTAACATTCCCATTTACGCCAATATTGCAAACAAACTAATACTGTTATTAGCTTACATTAAACTCTTCTCTGTATATATATACAAATATATGGTATAGGGCAGTGCAATTTAAATGTACGGTTGGATTAAACATTTAACAACATTTACATGTCAGGTAAATACTGTATAAAGAAATTGAATATATGCATTACCTGAACATAGTTTGGCATTTACTCGTTATATCTTGAGGGTGCTAAATTAACATTTAGTTTAAAACAATAAACAACAAAAAAAAAGCCAGCTAACTATAAAGGGTACATATAATAGCTTGAGTTTTTCTTTTTATAATTACCCTGTAGATTATATTTAAATATATAGGCCGTTTTGAAAATGGGTTAAATTCCTGTTAGCAGTATCTTTGCTCATCTTGACGCAGGCTACAATCTATTCCATTCCCTCATTTTCCAAAATGATTCCTTCAGGAAAAACAGATTGTAAAAAAAATAAACACTTTAGACTCATAATAAAACTTTATGAGTCTAAAGTGTTTATTTTTTAATTTTTTTTCTACTTCATTGCTAATGTACTGTACCTTAAATGTTGTTCCTTCACAACACATGTATTTATCATACACGTGATTATTTTATCATATTTTATTACTGCTATTCACAATTTTCTTGGTATGCTAATATTAGCTTATCTACTAATCTTTCGCATATTTTCTTATTTAATAGCATATTTCAAGTTTCATTTGTAAAGTACAGTAGGTCTCCCAAAATGGTAAAATTTGGTTGCTAACATTGTCTTGATATTCACTAACTCATTTTACTTGCATACTCCTCTCAGTCAGTCAACCATGTTGTTATTGCAACAATTACACTAATCATAGACACACAGGAAACACAAACCACAGAAATTAGATAAGGCAAAAGGTTCTTGGTGTCAAGTGGGAGTTGAGCAGAGTCTCAATGGGGTTTGTAAAGCAAAAGATTAGAGAGAAAATTCATGGTATGTGTGTTCACATGATTATACCAGACCTGAGGTATTTATCAGAGGTAACTATCACAGATGTTTCCTTTTTTCTGAAGATAGTTACAATTAGCCTGGAGAGAGCCTGTTACCATGGGTCCCATTGTTGCAGTGGTCAGCAGAGTGATACTAAATGTAATGTTATGATATATACTCATGGCTATAAGACGTTTCAACCAGTAACAAATCATATTGTGTGGCTGGAGCTAACTAAAATCTAATAATAAATATTGTGTGTGGTTTCATTAGCTTGACGTGACTCTCCTTCCACATTATGACTTTCTGGCTCCTTATGTGAATTTAAATTTAATGAATGCATCCTGACTTCCAGATGGTGGATAAAACCTAGAATGTTCCACAGAGCTGTGCATGTCTCAAGGGAGACTGTTTATCTGCCTAGAGTTTGGAAGCTCTCTCATTCCTCTCTCCTTCCCTCTCTTTCTTTTTTCATTCTCTCTCAATCTCTCTCTCGAAACACCTGTGCGTGTACACACATACACTAATGCGCCCGTGCACGCACACGCACGCACACACACACACACACACACACACACACACACACACACACACACACACACACACACCAATCCACTTCCAAGACTTTCCACATCCAGCCTGAGGATGATGTCCACCTCATCTACACCCAATCATTCACTCACCCTAATTGAATACTTGGCAGAGAGAGAGAGCAAGCGGGGTGGGATGGGGGTGGGCGAAGCATTGGTGTGGATGGAACTAAATTATCATCAGTCTTGGTCACTGGACCCATTAGCTAGCCTAAGTGACCTATGATGTCATTATGTAGGGGCGGGGGAGATGCCGAAGCACAATGTGTCTTCTAATGAAGATGGTGGCTGTACTTTTGGTTCCACGTGTGTCTAGTGAGAAAAGTCAGCTATGTCTTTTCTGCTGTGGTGGCGTGAGAATACAGTAAAAGTTATTTATTTGTGTTTGTGAGAGTTTTGGGGATGTGAGAGCATGTTTCATTGGTGTGGTCAAACGAGTAGCCACATGTTCCACAACCAAGGGGTTTTTGCCTGCAGGTCTCACATGCTGAGTGGGATTCAGCTAAAGTATATTTTTAGGAACTACATGACAAAACTAACCTGAGCAGTAGAACTTTGCTTGAAATCAAAATATGGTCTTGGAAATATGACATCAGAGAACAAACTAGTTGATTTACTAAGCTAAGCTAAACGTTTGGGTAGGCATTTAAATTGCTAAATAACTATCTTCCCCTCACCAGAGGTTGGGAGTCGAATCTTATTTCGTTGAATTTTATTTAGTTGACTTAGTGACGTAGTTTAGTGACATGACACTAAATGAATATAAGTAAATGAAGTGCTGTAAACATTATTTGTTCTCAATTGGCTTGAATATGTATTCCACATTTGGACTTGGGATTTAACTTGTGTTGACTTTAGTCTAGTACATATCCATGTACACACACACACACGCAAGCACACATGCACTCAAATACACACACACGCACACACACACACACACATACATACAAACATCATCATCCAACTACAGTTCAGTGTGTATGTGTGTACAGTATGTGTGCATGACCCAGAGATTTATTCCACCTCTCTGCAGCTCTGCCCAGGCAACAGAGCGACCAGCCTCTTCATATAGCATCCTGAACTCAGCCGCGGAGGACCAGGTCCGCATTCAGCCTCTCCCAGGGGTGAATTACGATTTCCCGAGTCTAGCTGAACCCAGGGAAACAGCCTGAATGGCCATCCATCAGCCTGGCTGTCTGCATCCTCCTGAACAATGTGTGACCCTTGGGCACATAGAAGGTCAGGAGAGGGGTGACTTCCACCTTCACACACACGCACACACACTTACATACATATAAGTTCATACACACACACACACACACACATACATACTTTACATAGATGTTCAGACACACACACACACACACACTTACATGCATAGAGGTTCACACACACACACACACACATACATACTTTACATATATGTTCACACACACACACACACACACACACACACTTACATACATATAAGTTCACACACACACACACACACACACGTACATACTTTACATAGATGTTCACACACACACACACACACACACACACACACACACACACTTACATGCATAGAAGTTCACACACACACACACAAACACGCACACACACAAACATGCATACACATAAGTTCTCACTCACACACACCTGTACAGACACCCATAGCCCCCCACCCCCCACCTTTCTATTCTAAGAAGTCTTTCGAACATTGGCACAGAACTGAACTATATGTGATCCTTAGGAGTGAACCGTACTAATGTCAAACAAGGGTGATAGAGATGTGATGTGAGCCAGCTCCCACAGCGTGAGGTATTCTCACTGTGGTTAAGGACTACCTGTTTCTTACAGCACGGGACAGGTTCAGATTAGTGCTCTAATCCAAGCACAGATGACAAATGCAAACAGTCCTCTATGTGTGCCTCAGTGTTTACTACCAAATGTCCTGGTGAGCTACAAGGGTTTGCTTATGGGTCCAGGGTGCCATCTATCTGTGTGGTGCATTGATAACATAGTTGCAGGCTAAGTGACATGTTTACGTGCATATTCATGTTCCATTATTATATTCCGCTGGTGCTTTGAATATGTCCAAATGCAAAGGTCAATATTTTAAAATATAACGAAAATGAATGTTTCTATAATTTATTAAGTTTTACACTGAATATCTGTAAAATATACTACTGTAATGTACACTTTTTGAATTCAGTATTTCATTTTTTGGTTGTTGTAAAAACAGTGAAAACAAAAGACTGCAGTGTTTTATATAAAGTAGACTAGTGTGTTGCTGCTGATCTGAAAGTGTATTCATGTGATACAAGTGGGTATCATGTTGTCATCAGATTGACATTTTGTCAAAGGATTCTTAGGTTTTGATAGCAGAGTTTCAATTTGACTTTGATGTGAATGGTTTATTTCCCAGTGCTGTGTTTTATTTTTTTGTGTGTAAAATTTTGACACAATGAGACAAGTTTTGCAAAACGTGTTCAAGCAACGGGCAAAAACTGTAAATATCTTTCTTTCTTTCATATTTAACAATTTGCTAAAAAACTGAGGTTAAAACTTGCATTTTATTTCAGAAATAGGGCATGCTTTTCTTTTGAGGCTAAACGGAGGCTTGTGTTAACCACTTTCATGCCTATGCTGGACTATGGTGATATGTTATATATGAATGCTTCTTCCCAGTGTTTGCGATCACTTGATACTCTCCATCATGGAGCTTTCTTACCTGTAGTTTTTTTAAGTTGGCATTTGTGATTAGATTTTGTATATATACAAATATGTTTTGTAATATTTATACCTGGTGTTTTTTTTGTTTTGATGAGAAACTGTTACCTGTTACTTTATATTACCAGAGATTTTAATCTCTGGTAAAATAAAGGTTGACAAAATATAAAAAAAATATATATATATATATATATATACTGTATCTCAACATATTCAGAACACACAGTGATGTTGTCATCAAAATTCTCACCCACACAAACATGACAATGTTTCTGTACTCAAAACAGGCGGCTCATATATGATCTCTATGTATGTAGACATTACAGTGGGAGCAGAAGCAACGTGAGTGTGCATGTGTACGCACTGGTGAGCGGGCAGATGGACGGTGCTGGGGCAGGGATACGGGATGTGTCTCTATCTCTGTCTGGGATCCTGACAGCTCTGGCTTCAGTCTGCTCTCAGACCTCCTACACAGCAGCTCACTGCTCCCCCATGCATCAGCCCGTGCAGGACCACACGTGCGTACACAAACAGGCCGCTCGCTGACACGCGGCAGAGACCCTCCACTGATGCGCACATTCGGGACGCCGGACGCTTAGACACACAAAGATCCAGCCAAAACAACACACAAGCACGCACACACACACACACAAGCTCATCCAGATCAGTGTCTCCTCTGCATCATTGACATCCTACAGCTTTCGAAGCAGCTGAATCCAACAAACGATACATGGACACCAGAGGTCTGGAAGATTATCATCAATGACAGCAACTGCATACATGCGCTTCAGTGACTAATGCTTTTAAATGCGGGGTGGTTTTCAGAAATGACATTACTAAGTTAGTAACATACTGTATATGAAAAAAACATGACATTTACCGTTTGCGTCGAATCAACAGTTACATCATAACATACCAGTAACGATACTGTAGGTACAGTAGGCTACTTGATGAAGACAATTCAGCCTTCATTGAATGGACTGTCAGCTCCTTCAACATCAGAAGTATACAACATGCCGACGTTATTGTTCTTAAAGAATGTTGGTCACTTACAATGACTGGTGTATGGCCTACAGTGTTCAGCTATCAAAAAGCTAACAAAAGCTAACATCATTTTACTTGAATAGTAATAGTAATATTCAGGATGTACTAAGTGAAGGCCTGTCATTTTAAATGTTACAGAATCTTGTGTGTGCCTGTTTGTGTGTACAGCAGAAGCAACTCATATTTGTCTGTGTGTGTGTGTGTGTGTGAAGTCTCGGTCTTCATTTTTGGGCTGAGAAGGAGAGATTGTTCAGGTCCACTTCAGGAGCAGGAAGAGCCCCCGCCTGCCCCCCTCCCCCCTCCCATCCATCATTAGTCAGACTGACTGCAGCCCCGGGCCTTTACCCAAACCATCACCCTCACCAACAACCTGCCTTTGCCTGACAGCTTTCCCACCCACCATGGCATTCTGGAAGACTCTCTCTCTCTCTCTCTCCCTTCGTCTCATTTTTTCTCTGTCCTCTCTTTCGCCTTTGGGTTTCTCACGAAGAAGGAAGTGACCTTTTCTTTATGTGCAGAAGTTCCTGATTTAACTTTCATCTTGAACATTCTGTCACTGTGCCAGAAAACATGCATTTGTTTGGCATGACATGATGTTAAGATTTTTTTCATTACACTTTTTGTATACATTTTATTTATGTTTAATCATGTATTTGTTATGCTGTTATGTATTTTAAAAAAGTGGTTAATTGCTTGTGACCTCCTCCATTCTTTGTGGATGTGGTCACAGAACACACATTGTGTATAAGCATGTGAGAGCGTAGGCTGGGAAAAGGGGAATTAACTTGGACTGTCCCTTCTATACAATACTTTTTCAAGGCAATAACTTTTTTAAACAACCATATTTGAACATGCTTAATGTAACAGTTACAGTATTTGTGGTGCATAGTGTCTTATAAATGTGTATAAAAACATATAATGTTTTAACAAGACAAAACATGGCAGTAGGGAATTACAGAAAAGAAGAATTACAGATAAGCTATATTGATTGTAATTCCATACAGTATGTGTATTTGTCAGACACCATAGAATATAAGGTGCATTCAGCAGCTTTAATCTTTCATAAATGGCCCACGGGTGTTTTCTCGCAGAGAATAGCAGAAAGGCTGTTACAGGTAAAACAGAGGAAGTAAACAAAAATCCTACAAGACAAAACTCCATCGACTTTCTTTCTTTCTATCTTTCTTTCTTTCTTTCTTTTTCTTCACTAATGTTTGTCCTATGACAACTTTATTTGACTTACCCTAAGACAGTACAGTACAGATATAACAGCAAATGAACACAAACAGGAACAGAATGAAAATAATGAAAGAAAACAGGCTTCAATATTTAGATGTGTGTGTTTGTGTGTGTGCCTGTTGGTGTGTGTGTGTGTGTGTGTGTGTAGATGTGTGCGCATGCGTGTTTGACCAGATGATGACTAGAATACTGTTGATTCATTCCCTTTACAATTAATAAAGAATGCAGTCAAAGTATTGAATGCAAAACATTTCCATTACGCTGAGGAAAATCCCAGGTTGCTTAATATGTTGTAAACTGATAAGCATGTGTGTACATGAGTAGGTGACACCACATCTCAATGTATGTAATTGTGGCATTTCACAATTTGGAGTGGCCTCTAAAACACCTCATCATGACCAAGTGATTTATGGTGTAAATTGCAGCTGTAGTTTAACCAATATATTAGCATATACTAATAATATTTAATAATAACTTTTTTATAGAAAAAGCAGCTTAATTTAATGTTTAATGTTTATTCATATTTACTTTATAGTTTTGGGTGCTTTTAGAAGATCCTGTAGGTAATTTCCACTGTTGTAACATATTCAGGGCCTAGATAGAATACATGTTGGTATTTGGCATTTGTGAAATAATGAAGCTAATGCACATTAGTCAAGTCACTCAGGAGCACAACACAGGGTTGTATGAATGAATAATTATTGCCTCGATTACAGGTATCCATTTGTATTGTTTATCCTCAACCTACCCTCCCACACCCCATCCCCTCCACATTGAATGAACACAGGAACACACTCTTGTCTATCTTTAGCTGCCGCAGCTAGGCTCTTAGGGAAAGGATGGAGAGATGCAGTGGAAGGGAAAGACCTGCTGGAAGAAAATAGACCAGATTGTTGTTGTGTCATGTCAGTTGGTGCCTAAACTGGAAGTGTTACGGAGCAGATAGAGCCAGGTGTTACTAGTGCCTGCTATAAAAAGTACTCACATGCTCATTCACATGATAACACTGTACAGCATAGTAATATACAGTATGTATTAAAGTAATATTTGTGACAACAGGATAACAATTCTGTGGTGAACAAATGCTTAGAATTTTTTTTTTAAAGATTGTATTAAGTACAGTATTTGAGAATATGGGCTATAGTAAATGAATAGAAAATAGAATATCATATACAGTCAATATCATGAAGATTAATCATTATTATGATTTCCCGGATTTATAGCTAACTTTACAATAGTTTTTGATGATTTAATGTTGTTGATATTGTAGTAGGCATGATGATGATATACTGTAATTATTCTAGTAGTTTACTGTTTGCTTTCAATTGCTGGTACAATCTGTACAACTACTGACATAATGTCCGTAGTTGAAAGTGTCTTCCAAATGCCATAAATGTACATGTAAATGTAAAGATAGGATTAAATAAAAAAATGGACTACCTACCCCCCCCACCGTCCCCCACCCCCCATCAACACACACACGCCCATCACACATGCACACACATACGCATATGCACACGCACACCACAAACGCGCCATTGACTGAATGTCTGTAGTGAGAGTGTCCTGTGTGTCCGCTCCCAATCCCAGACAACGTTGTCTGTCAGTGCACAAGACAAAGCACTATTCACCCTGGCCTCCCTCTGTCTGTCCACCTCCCCTCTCAGGCCCCTGTTGGTTTAACCCCAGCGGGCAGCAGGCAGGGTCGACAGCACCCAGACACTATCTTGTGATTTATAGTCCGCTCCAGGAG
This sequence comes from Aphredoderus sayanus, assembly GCA_027564795.1. NCBI lineage: Eukaryota > Metazoa > Chordata > Actinopteri > Percopsiformes > Aphredoderidae > Aphredoderus > Aphredoderus sayanus. The sequence goes on along the minus strand of JAODUG010005750.1, from coordinate 9,492 downwards.
TGGGGAGTAGATGACCACTCACATTCGACCCAAGCCTTCTTATCGACCACGCATCAAGACGCAGACAGCATGTCAGTGTTTACTCATCCCCTGAGGTTAGGGCAGCACTGATAGCAGTTACTTTGAGTTGTTATAAGTAAGTATAATAAGTAAGAGTTGTTGTTGTTGTGTGTGTGTGTGTGTGTGTATGTGTGTGTGTGTATGTGTGTTGCAGCAATTGTTGCATGTGTGGGTTCCTGCACAATAAAGTAATAAAAGTAGACCAAAGCACACACACACACACACACACAAAACAAATTTACGATATATATAGTAAGTCACTCTTTTTCAGTATTTCTCACCAATAGCACTACTGAAAATGGTTTAATCTATATGAGAATACATGTGCAATAACTCATATGGGAACATTTTAACAATCGCAGTTCGTTATCAAAGAAGAAATGCCCACTAGTGCAAAAAAGTAAATGTTATTTTCCACGGTTTGTTCAGGTTATTCTGCAAAGCAATAAAAAAACTATCCAGTAGGGGGTGCACTGCACAACGGTAAAACAGTGATTCTGTAGTCTCATTACAGTAACTTCGAAGATCGCTTGTATCTCTGTAACTCCTGTCCATTTCATGTTGTCCACATCAGCAATATAACAATTAGATTTTGTCAGAGATGTTTAAAACGTAATATGGTGATTAGAAAGTACAAATAGGTCTTAAAGCCTTCTAAAACAGTGAGTGGTGCGGTGAGATCCCCTAGTTGATTTTATATATACCTGATGATTTCTTTTCCAGCCCAAAGCAAAAGAAACATTTTTCCACAGAGATCACCGCAGAACATCTTTGAAAACAAGCGCTAGGCTGGGTTTAGGGTGATGTAAACACAGGTCTATTTCTGTGGCTATGACACACCGTGGTTTCACTGGAAGGGGAACAGCAGTCCGTAGATCACAACAAAGAAGGCCACACAGACAGCGGCGGTTAGAGCATCTCTCTGGACCCAGACATAGACAAACGGATGGATGGGAGAAGGAATAAAGGGCTATATGGAGAGAAAGTGGCTGAGAAGGGACCGCCGCAGAAGGAAAGAGAGAGAGGGAAGAGAAACAAAGAGCAGAAGAATGCTTGTGATCAACGTTGGTCTCTGTGATGCTGACGCAAATGCAACAGAACTGACAAATAACAGTTACAGCACATGCTGACTGGCATGATGCATAGCTTCACTATGTCGGCACCGTATACTGTACACATGTAGGCCTATTTGTTTTCTAGTGTGTTTCTATTGGCAGAGCAGAGTTCAGATAGGTCTCCACTAACAACTGTTGTGTTATGTTGTAAAATATTTCCTCCCGCCCAACTTGCTGTAGGCCTATTAGCAAATAATTAAATTATTTAAGGTCAGATGTCAGGCCACATATTTCAGATGCCTTATGTCTGTTTAAGAAATTGCCTATGTGTCTGCTATATACATCTCAAAAGATGTGGTTCATAGTTAGCAACCTACAGTATGAACCACCCCTTTGGGAAGTATAGGCTGACATTGCTGACCGGCACTTGGCTCTAGCTTTACAGAGAAGTGTATGACAGAGGAAGAGACAGACAGAACTTAATGACATCTAAATGTCATAGGAGAAAAAAGCAAAAGAAATATAGTGGAAACTTATAGGACAGGTAGAAGGGAACCAGATCATGATGTAAAAGTCACTGTGACACAGAGACAGAGCAGGCAGAGAGAGCCCACTTGTAAACGTCAGCAGGAAGAATTCTGCAGGCTAGAAAGACCCCCCCCCCCCCACACACACACACACACACACACACACACACAAACACACAGAGAGACAAATGCACGTTAAATCCAGGATCCCCTCCCCGATCTGACCACAAGTGTGTGTGTGTGTGTGTGTGTGTGTGGTTGGGTGCACATGCGTGCGTGCATGTGTTATCAGCTCCTCTGGCCACCACCACTATGCAGGGCTCAGACAGGAGACATGGGTGGGCAGGCACCAGCCTCACACCCCTCCCGCATAGCAGAGCCCACCCAATTTACTCCATCAATCAGTGGATTAGGTTCCAAGCACCTCTACCCCCATCTTAATCCAGCCAATAACCACCACGGTGCCCCAAACACGCAAACACATATATCAACACAGACCTGACACGTGTGTGTGTGTGTGTGTGTGTGTGTAGATGGATGTTGAGGTAGCTGTTGCCTGATGCTTACACAACAACGCTGGGTTTGTGTTTAACTCGGACCACCAATTCTGAGAATAAATCCAGTGAAAACTCTCAATAATCTGACCAATGAGACACGAGCGAGGCCTGGAAGCATCCATACTGCTTCATCTCCTGTAGCCCCCAAAAGACAGACTGCATTGCATTACTGCTCCAGATGTTAATTGATCCCCCCCCGCCTCACACAGTGACGCATAGTTTACAGTCTACTTGCATGCAGCTGTTGTGCAATAACCAGAGGCAGCGCACATGCACGCACGTGCACGTCATTTTCCCAACTACCTACGTAAATGTGTGGGAGCTGAAAGATAAAGTCTAGATGACGCGCGCTCGTGTGTGTGTGTGTGTGTGTGATTGATTAAATTTGCTGCACTGTCATATCCCCGTGACGTGCATGATTTCGTGATCCATTAAGTTTCCAACCTGTGTGTTGTTAAGTTTTATGTGTCTAATGTGTCTGTAAAATACAACCTATTCAGTTTCAGTTAAGTCAGTCCTTCATGCAGGAGGCTCCCTGAAGAGAGGAGTCTCCTGCCCCAGGAGAAGAGTCTCCTGGGGGAGTACTGTAAACCAGACATTCATCACAGCAAGACAACTGTGAGAAATGATCACCCCAGGAGGATGTTGGAATAGCAGGGACGTTTCTGTGGCTAGCGAATTTGGCCAATAGCAATGGGTCTACATGGTTCAGGTATTACACAAGTAATTCCCATCAGGGATAAATGCATCCTTGTGATTCAATACACAAGACCATAATAACGAATGACCAGTTGAAAACGTCTTCAGCTAGGTACTCTGGTATTTTCTTTGGTGATGTCAAGACAAACAGGCTCTTAGGCTGACTAATTGGCCACAAAAGCATCACTAGATTTATGAACAGATAGCCAGGGGCGTTTCTCAGGAACATTAGCAATGAAAAAATCTGGAGTAATCTCTCAGAGCCTTTGGAATAAGGCCAGTGTGACAACATTCAACATCTTTTAAAGCTTAAATAATGTTTATAATGTTAATATTTCTAATAGTTCATTATTATTATTATTATTGTTATTGTTATTATTATTATTATTATTATTATTATTATTATTATTATTATTATTTTGTAATAAAATTGTTTTTGTAAAATTTGCTTCTAAGCAAATCTTTTATCAAATGCATATGTTATGTTAAGCAACCCATTAATGCATGTATGAAAGCAATGCATCACTTCTGTTGACCTTTCAATAGGACAAACATTTTGATGATCCCCATAGAGCTTTTTTATATTCTATAATGTAAGGGTGCTTTCTCCCTTGTGCTCTCTTTCTTCTTATCACCCTATCCTCTATATCCTTGTACTTCCATTTCTCAGCCCAGCCATTTCTCAGCCCAGCCTTTGTTTTTTATTCATCCTTATAAGGGCCAAGTTTGACACAAGCTTTTTAATGGTGCAGCGCTCAAGTATCCAAAGGACGTAGCAAGGAATAGCATCGTGTTGGATTCTCCGCACTCTGTGGCCTGTACATTTAATGTTCGGTATACATAAGAGCTTGCTTGGCCTTGTCATCAGCGCAGACAGTGTCATTGTCACCAAACCTATTTTAGGGGGTCCTGTAGCTAAAATATGAATTAGTCCCCCTAAATGCTGTATATAGATCCTTACTGTATAAACGACAGAGCATATTATTGATGAATTTAAGCATTAAATTTGTATTTTAACTTTATTGTTGACCTCATTAGTTTCAGTGTGTCGGTATAAAGCAAGTAGCTTAGCCCCTCTATCCATGAAGATCTACTGACATTAGTTAGTTAAAAGCCCTAAATATATACTGTAGATTAACAAGGTAAATAAATACATTTTATTTACATATTCTTACAATTCATCCTATGAATATTTAAGTTAACAGACAAAGGAAATGCACAATGGATTTAGGACAAATAGACAACAACAAACACTGACCTGAAAAAAAAGTTGTCTAATATAAATTGGTAGTAGTAGTAATATAAATTGGAGGGTGCTTAAGGGCATAGTCAGCGATTGCACGCTAATACACTGTTAAATTCAGCAAATAACTACTCACGGTCAGATAGCTGCCCATTCTGTGTGCATGCTGAAAAAATAAGATGGTGTTTATACACAACACTGGGCCTGGAAACACAAAGTGATACAGAAATTGTAGGCCTACAAACTCAGTTTCTTAAACAGGAAATACACCAAGTCCATGATTAAGAACCTTTTTCAGTGGATGAGAAATTAGGAAATTAATTGCACTGGTTAAATATTTGATTATAATAATTTTATTTTAGAACTAATTAAAAATCTTTTCATTTCCCCTCTGCTGTTTTCATATGTCACCTGTTTATTGCGGTTGTTCGGCTGGTTGTTTTGTGTTAGGTTGTTTGTTTTGTCTCCCTGTGCTACAGGTGCAGTGGCTGTACTGCCACTACCATTCAGCAGCTGATGGGTGTGGAGCTGGGGAAGCAAGCCCTGCACGAGGTGAAGAAGTGGATGCTTAAGAACATGAAGCCTCTCTAAAATGTCGGATCCCCAACGGCCGCCGCCTCCTCCGCCCGACGGACCGTGGCGGCCTTACTAGCCTCTCCATTTGTCGTTCTTATATGCCGGCAGCAATTCGGCTAAATCAGACTGTGATGCATATGAATTTAAGTTGTTGATGTTATGATGTTAAAAAATTTTTAATTTTATTATAACACATTTTAATACAGTAGGTTCAGTAAGCTACTTAAGTTTGTTGTCAATTTAATATATTTGCAACAAACAGCCTATTGATATGCCACACACTACCTTGTTGCCGCCATCTGCTGGCACAACAAGTGGGAGGGTTAACTGCACTATTATATGTTGTAGGGCTTATAGGCTACATTCTGAATGAACATACAAGATAACACACACACACACACACACACACACACACACAAACACACAGACGACCAACATGCACAAAGTGCTACTGCTGGCCTGCATGTATTTTCCTTCAGGCGTACTGATAGAACTTCAGATAAACCCCATCTCCATTTACAATCACAGCTCCTGAGATTAAGTCTTTTTTCTTTAATAAGTAGATTACCTCTAATACCCTCAGTGCAGTTTTCTGTTGCTCCCAGCCTTCTCATACACTCATGGAAACCAGATGTCACAGCACATACATACATGGGCTAATGCATACTGAAGAGATACAGGACTAGGATATGCACACATCAGTAGGCCTGCAACATGCACATGGGCTTTATCTATTATATTGTATTTTATAATGCATTAAAATCTTTTTTCATCCCATACAATACAATATCAACCCTACCTGTGTGGTGAGGCCTAGCCCTTACTTGCATTACAGTAATACTACAGTAACTGTGCAGGTTACTTTGGATAAAGAAATTGTACGTTGGAACATCTTTGCACCTGCATAAATAATGTCTGTCACATCACCATGGTTAAAGGACCATTTTCAGCAGCAGTTCCGGCAGTTGTTTGGCGGCAAATCTGAGAAACAGAATTAAATATCGGACACACAAACATGGACGGCGTTATTCACATACATGCACACATCCAACGGACACTACCTCCATGGTCTACCTTCATGGTAGACCATATACACATAGTACCAAACAGTCCTTGCAAATATATCCCCACACACCTCCCGTTCCTCATCATGGCCCAGCCTCTTTCTTTGTCTCTCTGTTTATGTTTATGTTTGTCTGCTTTCATCTGTGCGGCTCATTTGGTCAGCCCTTCCAGACTCATTTCTCAAGCACAATAACAAACACGTGCTACACCGGGCGACTTGACTGGTTCGCGGAGACATCAATCAATCTCTGAGTGTTGAGCCCTTCGGCGGGCTGACTGATGGCCCCGCCCCTGTGATGTATTTATCCACACCGCTTGTTTGACAGTCCTCAAGAGTTGTGTGTATCGGGAACCCAAACACTGTTAACTATTGCTAATGATATAGTCATATCCATTGATGTATCCATCACTGTGGCATAATAAGTCCTGATCAGTTCTTGTATAGACAGAGAGAGAGAGAGAGAGAGAGAGAGAGAGAGAGAGAGAGAGAGAGAGGACCACATGTGAGAATATGATGAGTGCGTATGTGCTTGTCATTGTGAAGGTGGATAAAGGGGTTGCTTATTGAGTGTGTATGTGTAATAAGACTACAAGTGATCCCCACCACTCACAGTATGGAAAACACGAGGTGACCTTGCATGTGTGCTGTATCATGTGACCCATGGCCTGTTCTGTGGCATTTACAGGCAGCTTCACACCCCTGCGTCACGCGTCGCCACGCCGACGGACCCTGAACACTGACTCTTTGTACAGTCACAGTATACAGAGTCACAGAGTGTGTGAAGGACCCTTACGTGCTCTAGGAGTATGTGTGTGTGTGTGTTTGTCTCATAGTGCTTCTTCCACGCAAGTATCTAACACACATTTACCTTTTGTATATTGTTTCTCCAGCACACACTTTGTCAGCCATTGTGCTTGTTTTATGTGTGTGTGTGTGTGTGTGTGTGTGTGTGTGTGTGTGTGTGTGTGTGTGCATGTGTTTGGGAACATCCTTGGAGGAGGACAGTGGTCCAAGCATTTCGGCTGCTTAAATGGAGTCCATCTGGAAACCATTGGCAGGGGCTTACAGACCCTGCAGCTATGAAAGCTTCTGCCCTCCTTGGCCCGCTCTCACAGGGCATGGCCCCGCCATCTCGCTCTCTCTCTCTCTCTCTCTCTCTCTCTCTCTCTCTCTCTCTCTCTCTCTCTCTCTCTCTCTCTCTCTACTTATAAAGACGCTCACACAACCAATACTCAGCACCAGCATTCTGGGACAGATGATACATGTGTACATGCAGCGGCTCACATGAAACGGATAGACACACACACACACACGCGCGCACACACACTAACAGACACACCAACAGTATCTCTTCATTTCTGACCAAGACGGGACTAGTGACATGGCTGGAGATGCCTATCAGACTGCCCTGACTGTGTGTGTGTGTGTGTGTCTGTGAGAGACAAGATTCGGTCCCAAGAGAGTTTTATACCGAGGGGCCCCGGGGCCACAGGAAATCCACAGAGACAGACAGACTGAGAGAGTGAAGGCTGTCAGTGACAGGAGAGTGGCTGGTGTGTGTGTGTGTGTGTGTGTGTGCGTGTGTGTAAAGCAAAAGTGGAATAGCCAGATAGACAGCTAGAGAGAGGAAAGAGAGAGTTTGGAAGAGAAAGACAAACACACACACACACACACACGCACGCACGCACGCACGCGCGCACGCACACTGGTCACATAGAAGCACCTAGAGGCACATCCATCAGTGTGGCCCCTGGCCTCTGTGTGGCCCTTTATCTCCATTAAGCAGGCCAGAGCCGCTCCCCGTCCCCCTAGCTAGTGATGGATCAACCCTGCAGGCAGAGGTGAGAGGCCAGGCCGTTAGGACCACATCACCCATCCACACAGGCAGGGTCAGAGCCACAGTGCTCTGTGGGATCTTATAGTAACCCGCTTACAGGGGAGGTCTCACCGAGGAGCCTTTCATCTGGTCTGAGGTGTTTCCATCGCACGCCACGCTGAGCGTGTGGGTGTGTGTGTTGTTTCTTTTGTCGATACTGTGCGTCTGTCGTCACGCAGTACCCTCCACGTCCTCCTCCTCCTCCTCCGCCTCCCCCTCCACGTCCTCCTCCTCCTCCTCCTCCCCTTCTAAAATAGCTCCTTGAGTCACTTCCCACCACTGACTCAGGGAGCTGTAGGCCAGGGGAGAAGGCCTCTCCTCCGCTCCACTCAGACGGAGCTTCGGCCGCCCCGGCCATTTAAATCTATTAAAACTTTATGAGGCGGAGCAGCCGGCATGTGCATGCTTCCCCTAGTGAAAGAGGGGCTTTGTGGAGGGGGGTGGGGTGGAGGCCCTATGCCCCGGCCCCTCGGCAGGCCACGACTGCCCCCCCCCCCCCCCCATCCTCTACTCTCCTTGCTTTTACGTCGCCCGGCTCGCCGTGTTGTTGTTTCACTGGGGCTTCTCCTGTGGCCTTCAACAGTTCACTTCTGCTCACGGTCTACAAGCTCTACGGCCATGCACTCTCATTTGTGAGGACCACCCACACACACACACACACACACACACGTGCCCGCACACGCACACACATCCACTGTCTCATTGTACATGCTCCCATTGTTTCTGTACATGTCTCTCTTTCTCTCTCTCTCACACACACACACACACACACACACACACGTACCTCAGCAGATGAGCCGTTGTTACAGGGTTAATTCGATCCAAGAACTCCAAGAAGGACCCAAAGAGCAGCCGCTCACTACCAGTGAACACATGAGAAGCGAGTGTGCAGTCCCTCTCTCTCATCCAGAAGTGTCCTGTCTGTTTCTGGATGTGATTATGGCTGTGTGCCGTCTGGGGGTCTCCACTGGAGACACTCAGACTTGCTTGAGTCCATTTGGTGACTAATCCCTCAGTGCATTATCTGTTGTAATGGCATCCCGTCTGCCGTCTTCTGACTTCCTCTTCCCGTGATGCTGGTTGTGCTCCAGCCCTGAGGCTACATAGCTAGCAGCCTGAGAGCAGAGGTGATTAGCTGTGGTATGAGACCACTGGCCCAGCAGTCTAGACCACCAGAACCTCATCTGACTCTGGACAAGGGGCAGAAATGGTATTAGAGAGGGTCTTCACCTCTAGGAAAGCCAAAATAAAGAATAAATAAATGCTATATTGAATTAGAAAATTAATTTATTTAACAAGTTACTCAAAACAATATGTTGAAGGTAAGTTTTCTGTTTTAATCAAAGCTTCATCCTTGAGATACAATTAAATCATGCTAAAAACAATATCAAATGCCAATTTAGTCCAAATTATTATAAATTGTTTGAAGTCACGCAGAAAATATTAGTGGTGGTGATTTTTGGACTAGAGTATGGAATGCTATAGCCTATTGTGAATTTCTGACCCCCACTACTGCACACACGCCATGCGTTGCACACACACAGACACACACACAGACACACACACACACACACACACACACACATTCATACAAAGCCACCCACAGAGGATTTCAGAGCCATGTCAGATATCAGATAGACGGCAGATCCACTAAAGCCCTAAAATTGAGCTGGCAAATTACCTTCACCTCCTCCAGCCTTTCAAATGCACAACCTCTCTCTCTCTCTCTCTCTCTCTCTCTCTCTCTCAAACACACACACAAACACACGCACACACACACACACACACACACACACACACACACACACACACAAACACAAACACACAAACACA
>JAODUG010005733.1:5663-29008 GCA_027564795.1 Aphredoderus sayanus | reverse complement strand
TTAACACCATATAATTTCAATTTAAAATGTTTCATTAGATCAATATACAATTTGAACATGAGTTAAAGCACACTTTAAAGCAAATTATATTCAGTGACAGTAGTATATTCAAAACAAATCCCCAAATACAAGCGTGAAAACATCAAAATCTCATCATCACAGTTCAAATACACAACAGAGGTCAAGTGTTTGTTACTCTGCATACTTCTATAGCTAACTTTTACAGGTGCAGAGGAAAGATGGTAGGTATGTGTCCTGTATATACACCAGGCCAGTGGAATAAAGTGTTTCTTATCAACAAGTGCTCCTACAGCACAGAATAAATCCAAGCAATCGCAGTGAGATGTGAAGTGTCTCAGTACTAAAGTTTTATGAGTGCTACATCATTGTCACTCCATGAGAAACACATTAAAACCTAGTCTGATTCTATGGCACTGCACATTTGAACATGTTTCCTGTAGCATTTGGCTCATGCAAGAGAAGTCCCTTATCAAATGTATCTGGCCTAGTAATAATTTGTTTCAAATAGTAATAATAATACAGATCCTCTTGAGTTTAGGTTAAGATGATCTCGTGGGGATGTGACCCCCGCATATATTTCTGGCTCCACTAAAACCCAGAAAAGATGTTAACTCAGGAAGAACTTAATCTGTATTATATTTTAGATTGAAAGTCAATAAAGATCATGTTAAATTGGAATTATGAATAATGGAGCATCTGCAAAGACACCTAAGGACTGAGAAGAACTGACTACAGTGGAGACATATTTTTATAGTGGCAGGTTTTAAAAGGGTACCAACATTCCTGCATGTTGACTTAAAATGAACTTTACCCATAGTCCCCACAGAGCTAGTTTATGTGTCGTGATAGAGTACAGCACATTCCCACCTATTTTTAGTTTATTACTCATGCCAGGGGCCTCCTTAAATGGTTGTAGGTAGACTCCATTCTTATATTTCTATGTGGCCATGGGGAGTAATGCACGGCCACTTCTTCTTCTACAACATAAACGTGTAAAGGTTAAAGAAAAACTCCATACATATGGTCTGCATTGTAATAGACTTACTGTATAAATGAACGCAATTCATATTTTGATCTTGGGTATTAATGGATGGAGGTTAATTTGTTAAGATCCACTCTACTGTTTCCTAAAAGTCTTTGGAATCTGTACAATCAACAGGTTTGTACACATAGTCCCGAACAAAGCAACCATTGGTCAATTTCAGCTCATGAACATTGCACTTTTAAAGGGTATCCACATTCAAAATATTGCATAGATCGAAAGAAAATGATTAATCAAATTAGTCAAATGATAGGAACACTTAGAGGTCTAAACTATCATTCACATAAGAAAATTGGTAAAACAGGAATGTTTCTGTTAAAATTCATCAAACATAAAAAGAGTAAAATGTGCCTTATAGTATATTAACCAGTCCATGTATATTTCTGTATACATGGAGCAGTTATGAGGGAGTTTAAACAACACAACAGTATGAAATTATTCTGATGACTACAAGCAGAACTAAGCATTTAGAACTCAATACATGTCTTGGCCATTTGTGACAACACCATTAACTACTGTAACTCAATTACATCACTTTTAAACTATTTTGTATGGGTGTTAAAAGTAATAAGCTCTGCCTTATTTTCTGTGAGACAGATGTATACAAGAGATAGTCCAGAGAAGATACAATCTTTCACTTGCTGCGAGAGCTGAATACACAAACTTCATTCATATACCATACTGTACATGACACATCTTTGGCTTAGAAAAGGTAAACTATGGAGCCAAGACCTCAATTTTTATCAAAAATCAGTGCTTTTAGGAAAACATACCATAAGTACGTTCATATTGGCTTCCATATAAACTCCATCTTCCGAAAGCCCGTATTTATATAATATGGCTTATGTATAAAAATAAATGTGCTATTTAACACAGCCCTGAGGGTTTCATTGTCCACTATTATTCATGTATAACATCAGCCTCCATCAACAGGTCCATTCTGCTGGTTGGGGGTTACCTCCATCGGGACTAATTGAATTCCACAGTAAGTGTCCTCTGGCATGCCAAACTGTCACATCAGAAGTCTGTTTCCTGAACACCACCCCTCTTACACACAATATATCTAGTCTCCAAAAAATCTGGAGAATATCTCTCTTCCACATATGGAAGACTGAAGGTACTGGGTTCCACTGGGTGTTAGGGATACACGGCCCAGTGCCAATGGATCCTTGCAATCCCAATCCAATTGGCTCCAAAGGCCCCACCATAACCTTCAGTGGTTCTTTTCCACCCAATCCCAGCTTTCATCACTGTCATTCCTGTTCTTCTCAGCCTCAATGATCTCTCGGTAACGCCGGCGGAAGAAACCCATCTGAAAAGGTGAGAAGACCAACACTTATTTGCGGTCAGTGGTAAGGTACATTTGGTTTGTATATGTTACCTGCAAGTCAGCTGTCAGCCTGTGGAAGAGCTGGTGAAGTGAAAACAAGCAGAATCTAACCGAAAGACATCTGATATTTCTTAAAGATTACATACTGTATTTCCAAGCAGATAACACTCCAGAGTTATACTTTATAAAAAATAAAATAAAAAACAGTAAATATTGATTTACTATTTTTACTGAGTGCAGTAAGCACAACCGAAAAGACACAGGAAGAAAACAGCAAACGTCAGCAAATCCGAGATGAGGTCCTGCTCCCTGTGCCTCCATTCATTTAGATGGATTAGAGTAATACAGTTTATTGATACAGACCTCTGCTCTCCTCAGGCATTTCCTGAAAGGAGCAATACAGGACATGTGCTATGCTTGTAACGGGGGTTTATTTTGGCAAGATCTAAGGACAAGGAGAAAGGGGAAAATGTATCCGAGGACCAACATTCCAAGGTTTAGTTGTGGTATTCTTAGTGGAAAATAAATGAAAAAGAAAAATAGAGGTTTGAGCTAACTGAGCTCTGGACACAAGGCTCTGCTTTTTTTTCTACTGTATCGATTTTCAAGTAAGTCCTATACAGTATGGTGTCAATTTCTGTCCGGTTCATGATTTTTCCTTCGCATGGTAGTTGAAAACACCAATTCATCCATTTGAATACAAATTGATAATTTATGAGGGAATGAAAAGACTTTGATGATTCCACCAGTGATCCACAATTCCATTAGAATACATGAACTCATGAAGTGACGAAATACACTTTAACTGATTAGTGGTCTGTATGGACACAGGTGGACAACAAGGGAAATAATGGAGAACATGTACTGTACATTTGTGTGACAATATCCAGTAATATAGAAGGTGTAAAAACACTTATGAACATTGACAAATATGTTCTATAATATAATAGATAATATAATGAATACATTGTACAGTTTAAAATGGAAATCTGTAAACAAATTGAATACTTTCTTTCCACATAACAAAATTAAGGTGGGTTAAATTAAATATCCAAATGTGTGAATGTGTGGCTTTACCTTCCAGAGTAGCACAGCTAACAGCAGAAAGATGAGGATTCCCACCAGTAGACTGATGGCGATGATCCAGCCAACTACATAACCCCTCGGTTCTTGACTGTGGAGAGCCTCAAAGACCAGCTGAAACACAACAGTTAGAGTTAGTCACCCATGCTCACTCTAGCACATTCCCATGTCCACTACTGACAGAGAATGCAACAAAGACAACCCAGGCCTATATCACTTTTAAATATACTTGAAGCTATTATGACATTGCTCAAGATTAATACTGTAGCTATCCATGCGCCAACTAACACCTCCAGCTCTCAGCTCATTCCAAGGTAACAGTTCTTGATATGCAAGACTGATAGAAAAACCTGTGAACCAGTTTCAATAAATTTAACAATACAGCATCAGGGAAGCCAACTTACATTGAAACAGATACGCTGTCAATGTAACAAGATCTACTCAATGTAATAACATTTTAGATATCATTTCATGCAGGACGCCTTTTGCAACATGAAACTATAGACTTATAGACAACTATAGACAACAACATTGCTGTTTTGGTTGGACTACGTCCCCTTTACAGCACTCATAAGCTTCTCCTTTCACCGCTATGGGGTTCTGGGAGCGCTATAATCAAATATTGATCAACAGAATCAATAGTCAGAATCAACTATTTTTCCATTTACGTTTTGTTTTTAGTTTGGTAACGTCTCACAGTAACTATTGTAACTAACTTGGGGTAATATCTCTAACTTGATTTCTTGCAGCCTGGGGCAAAGGGTGATTAAGACAATTTGGTCTGGTACGGGAGGGTTGGCAACTTTAAAAAATGGCCTGATTCCACAGTAAATAACAGTTTTCTACACTGTTTCCCATGACACGGGTGAACACTGACCGACCAAATAATTAGTCAATGACTGGGAAATTGAATGTAAATCTTGTCTACAAAGCTTGTAAAAGTTTGAAGCACATTTAAAATGTTTAATTCACAATTTATATCTGATACCAAAACTGTCTATATGAGTATAATATTATTTCCCAAAAGATGGATGGATCACACAGTGCTCCCTATATTGTAAGCCTATAGAAAAATCTAACAACAAAATGAAAGCTTATTTTTAGACTGAGACTAATTTGTATTATCCTGACAACCTCAATAACTTGTGCAATACAGTGCACTAAAAACTAGTATTCTCTTGCTGAATAATTCATTACAGGTTGAGAATAGAAGAATTTAACACCTCACACTCTGCACACAAATGTGTCATGGAACACCAACTGCAAACCAAGTGAAAACCATAAATGCAGGGCTAAAGATAAATCACTGTTGAATACATTCACACATTTACACTCTCCTAGCCCACCGCCAACCCCCTCCCAACCCAATCCCCAGAAATATACAGTACATGTAACTTCTGTCACGGATGCCATGACACTTCCGTTTACAGGTAATCGAATCTATTCTCACACACAGGGGTAATGTTATGCAAATTAATAAACCAATATAGCTATCTATTGCCCAACCACATACTGTAGCTGAAGTTACTACTATTATCTATGTATTGATGTGGGCCTGTTTACATGAGACGGTTATTAAACCCATGTCAGTGTGATGACTACAGCCTGTAGGTTTGCTCTGAGGAACACACCCGGGGAGCCACAAGTTATATTTTCCAGTGGTTACTCTAAGCTGTTTTGGTCACGAGGGATGTGCTTTTATTTATTTCCAAAAACCTAAGCGGTAGAGCTGATGAAGTATGCAGGCCCTCTAAGTGCTGAGAGAGCAGCTTAAGGGAGAAGGGGGAACATGTTTAGTCCCTTCTGGAGGGTCAGCAGGCAGGGCAGAGGGGTCGCACTGGTCACCAGTCATAAGCTGGAAGAACCCTGAGTGGAGATGTTGGGTGCTCAATATAATCAGCTTCTCCAATCTGGCGCTCCATTCAATCACTCAGCGCTAAGGGACAGCCTGTCCTTGAGCACAGCTGAGCCCCCCACCAAAAAAAAGCAAGCCACCGTACACCTCAAGTTCCCACCTGTCTGTGGACCTAACGCAAACTTCCAACCAGAGCACAATTACATTTATTTGACTTGGCTATAAATCCAATTAAACTGCTTTTATATATTTCCACACTTTACTGTAGCTTTTCATGAGGGTGGGATAATGAATAGGAACACCGTCATACACCCACAATGCACTGCTACCATGTCTATCAGCATTGCCCCCATGTGGAGGTGAGACAGGAAAATAAATGTATCCCTTGGTGAATCAGTTAGATTGAACAAAATACATCAAGCTATAAACCTAGACTGGGCTAGGTTTTAAATGAAGAAATGCTTTGAACTGTGTATAACAATAAGAATGTACTCACAGATATGTCCTCTGGAAGACCATTTGGCACCTCCATGGCCCTGTCTACCATCACATGGCCCCTTGTCACAAACTGGATCATAGAGGAACTGTCCTGTAGGGCAAATGGTTTTGATGAGAGGGGGTAAGAGCACCAGAATATGTGTGAATCAAAAGGTCACAGTGGAGACAATTAGCTCACCCGTTTCAGGATCTCCGTATTAAGCAGAAGCTTCACATCTATGCTCAGAATGTCTTCTTTTAACTGTGGGCCTAAACTGCAGGAGATGGTTAGACACGCCCTCCCAGGCCGGTCACAGTCCTGTTGGAGAAGAACAGGAGGACAGAAAGTGGAGGGAGAATGAGATGTGTGATAAAACAGATGCCTCATTGGCTAAACAGGAATGTCTATTAGGGGTGACGGTAACTGACCCCTACTGCCACAGCGCAAAAGGTTGTATATTTACCAAGACTTTCCGGCCAGACTTGGTGAAGAAGGCGAATATGGTGTGAAAGATGCTTTCTCGGTCCTGGGGGACGAAACAGGGTGTCGGGTTCCTATGAGGGGTGCAGTTCCCTCTGCCGTCGGCCACCTGGGAGGGGAAGGGTGGCTGCAAATGAGCTTGGTGGACACAATGTAGACATAGCGAGTCACAGTACAACCCACATCTGAGGATGGCTTCCTTTGGGGGTTTTAACATGTTGCTCTTCCATTTGTGCCTGGAATCACCCTTGTGGTTTAAGTGTTACCAAAACATTGTGGTTTTTGGCGCATGGCTCTGACACCTGGGAAGGGTACACCTCTCTACACCTCCTCCTAACAGCTCTCATGGTTCACACGCAGCCGGGCCAGAAATGTGTGGTCTCTGGGTGTTATACTGTAACTCACAGAGAGAGAGAGAGAGAGAGAGAGAGAGGGAGAGAGAGAGAGAGAGAGAGAGAGAGAGAGAGAGAGAGAGAGGGAGAGCGCTAGCGAGCCCTGGGGTGTTTTGGTTTGACAGTGTGAATGAGGAGACGTCTGTCATCTAGCCCAGCACGGCACCACCATTGTTCTGTGTCTACAGGCTTGACAGGAAGTTCTCCCCAGCAAGGGGCCTGTATCCTCCGCAGACAGGCTTCCCATATGGAGTGATTTAGAGGGGGGCTCCTTTACTACCGTGCCCCCAGGGAGCACTTCTCATTTTCCCTTGTAAGAAGGCACTCCGTCCAGGCAGCACACGGACCCTGGATGTGGACTTATCTTATGGCACTTCCTTATTGTCTTGCGATTGTTCCAGTGTCTCTGGTCTTTTTCCTGTGCTTGTGTTGGTTTTACTGCCACCAGGATCCTCACACTGAGAGAACGTTAATCTGGGGGAAATCTCCCACGAGAACGGTCTTCACAGCAAATAAAGACAATTTAAGGGAGCAAATTGCAGCATATGGAGCTACAGCAAGCACTTTGTGCAGCACGTGGTGTAATGGCACTCTCAGGTCTGTGATAAAAGTAGTTTTGTCATATTAAAAACAGCACTGGATCACAGTGTAAACACTGTACGGTTCCACGCTGGGGATGGTACAAGGCGGGTAGCCAACTCTACAGGTGTCCCTCTGCCCCCCGTTTCGTGCAAGCTCCCTGATCCCCTCAAAGTGATTCCACATGTGGAATCACTGGGTGGGTTACAGGCAACCCAGTCCACCCACTCACAGTAAACACAATTAACAGGTTGAGCTCGCCCACAAACTACCTTTATGGAAAAGGCAGGGCAAAGGTTAAGAAAACATTCTACACTTGTGGGGGTATTGCGTTTCTTTATCTAAATTCAAAATGTTGTGAAACAAAATGGTTAGATAGCTTTAGTGGCTATATGAACACTGGCACTTGGACCCTTGCTGGCCTCACACTGGGCTAATAGAACATGCTATAAGACCCTACACAGGGATAAGTTACAGAGGTGTTATTTTAAAAACACTCTTGTGTGGATTCAGGCATAAAGACAAACACAATCAGTAGGCCAGGTCTGGAAAGATTTAATGCGGCACATCTGCAGGTGGGTGCTTCTGGGAATATGGGTGAATAAATGTTGTTGGCATCTACCTGCGTGTCGATTATATCAAACATGTCAGGTCCGTTGCCAGCCAGTCGGTTGGGTATCCTGATGTCCACTGTTGAACCAGGCAGCCTGCTGGGCCCATTGTTTATAACCTGGAAGCACATCACACAGACACAATGAAAGATGGAAAAAGGTGGAGGATAGAAATAAAGAGAGGTATGGTCAAAATCAGAAATGTGCACAAACACTATACTAATTTCATAGGGACTATGAATCCAGATGATATACAGATTGATTTTTGCACATCTGAATAAAACCACATGAAAACTGATTTTTGAAAATCGGACTGAAACCACATTTGGAAGTGGATTAAAATGTAATTCCAGTTCCATTTCTCAGTATGCTCTGGCCACTCAAATTGGATTTCAAAGTGTATTTTGCATCACTCACAATGCCCGCTCCGCTCTGTTTCTGCACAGTGAAGCCTGCCGTGACTATAACACGGAACAACACAATGTCTAGCAGCCTCCTGTGTCTCACCACTGACCACTGGTGCGGCACCAGATAAACTGAGTGATTTCAAAGACACTTTGAAATCCACTTTTAGCTCTTTCACGGAGTTTGTCTGGTGTTCTGCACCGTGACTTGACACTGACATTGTTTGGAGAGCAAGATGATGCACCTCCATTTCTCCAGCATTCGCACTGGAAAGCCACGTACTGTAGCTACATATACTGATCCCTACGCCGTTACCACAGCAACCCATGCTACCCTTGCTTAATGCTACCTGGAAGGTGAGGTTGAGAGGCTGAAAGTGGCATTCCATGTCTTCCAGTTGGACAAAGCGAGACGCATCAATAGAGTTCCCATAGACAAAGGAGTTCGGAGTCACCACTCTGCGGATGAGAAACACAGTTTTACATCATTTGAAAGTTGCTCCAAATTGTCATAGTAGACATACTTGGAAAAAAGGTACAGTCCTAGATTTGTATATGGAATTTATCGTGACTGAAATATTACAAAAACATAGTTGTTTTGGTTTACCCATTTAGTTGTGCTTGAAAATATAAATAGTGAGCTGGGTCATATAATGTGTGTTCCGGTGGTGCTATCGCACAATCAAGGAGGGCACCATTAAAAAATGCACACAGGACATGATGTTATTAATGGTCCACAGATCAGTCTTATTCTGAAGAGCTTGCTGATGTGAATCAGATGTTTCCAACCATTCTCCAAAGCCTCCCCCTCAAATTAAAGACAACAGACACATTGGTTTATCAGATGCCAGAGTCCTTCTGGTGGAATTGGGCTGCTTTACATCGCCCTCCCTCCGCTCTGAGCTAACCCTATGATAAAGTGAACGAGATAAGACCTTTCAAAGTGATGTGTTCCAAACAATCGGCAGCCCTCCCACCCACTAACATGCAAACAGCTGGCCTACATCAATCCTAATGTCTTAATACACGGAAATACACACAAATACTGCATTAACTTGTGTACAGTATATACTGTAGCGTACACCAGGTATGGTTGTCACAGAGGTCATAACTCATTGAGGACAATATTATAACTGCATCACAAAAATTATTATAGTTAAACTTCTTTTTGTCCTATACTAAAAAAGCAAAAGTAAAGTATTTGGCACCACAAAACATTATTTTATTTAAATAAATCCTTAGTGTGAAGGTGTGGGCTCGGTCTGTATCAGAGAGTGTCAGGGATGTGTTTCATGATATTGGAAACAGGTGTGGGCAACTGATTAATCTCCACAGTAAAGGAGGGCTACACTGTGTGTGTTACAGTGATTCAGACAGTTAATTTCATATTTACAGAATAAAGATACAAGGATAAACTGAATACACATTTTACTTTAAAGCTGCCGATGCTGAGAAATAGTAAAAAAGTGTGACAACAATCACCTGTCACCGCTATTTCTGTGTTTGTTTCATTATCCAGTCTTACCCAGTAATCGTTGTGTCCACCTCATGGAGAAGAGGGATTGAAAGATCCAAACTGTTATCTGTGAGTTTGTGTTCAGGGTTGGCACTAAAAGCAAAGACCAAAAAAGTTATTTAGTCATTGCGTGGAACGGAACTGACAATTTCAGTGAAAGGAAATCATGCCAATAACAGGTCATGTTCCCTAATTAACAAATTCCTCACAGAGGCATGTGACAGCAGCTGAGCTTTCTCTTAAATGAAACTGTTCTTTACACCATGGGGCATTATGCGATGATAGGACAATGATGTCATACAGTAGAATACTGTACATCCTGTGACTGTCCAAGCAGAACTACTGTATAGCCTCGAACCAAACATAAACACTGATCTGATCTTCCCTACATCGTGTAACAGTACATTGTATCAATAAACTTTAAAACTCCAATTATTCTGAAGATTTATGTAAATATTATTTCCCCAATGCTGTAAGACCTAAATGTTTATTTAAGTATATAGACATTCAGCTGCAACAAATGCTGTATATCAAATTACAGTCACACAAGTGTTCTAATATTTACCTTTTTGCTTGAACCAAAAACTGCAATGTCTCATTTTCCCCAGAAAGGCGACTTGTGTCAAAAATCACTGCTAGATGATACTGAAAGAGAAAATAGATGTAGGGTGAGGAAAGAGTATAATCAAATCATTAAACTATGATTATGCATAAATCATATAATGCTACAGATTCAGCAGTTTTCTATAAGCAATCCAGCTGTACTTGCTCAGGCGTACAGCTGCTATAAATACTCTGCTATGTAAAATGACCTCATAAACGTACAGTAGGCCTCCTGTATAGTAAAACCGCTTTGCATTGTCAGCCACTACCTTAGTCTGCGCTCTCATGAACGGAAATCCCACGCTGCATTTGAGGAAGTCCAAATCGACAAGTCCACAGGAAATGCCCTTCTCTTCCTGGAGAAGACACACAAACAAGAGTAGGACTGAGACAGGAGGCAGACAGGAGACAGGCTTGGAGATGCTGTACACTGAATGGTCACTGGCAGTGACAGGGTTATTTGATAAGATAAGTGGTCCGGCCAAAAAAGAGCAATGACAAAAATATCAAAAGCCTTAGATCATAGAGAATATACATGGGAAAGCAGGATAAAATAAAAAAAGAACAGATGTATTCAGTCGAAAAAGTGGGTCAGGGTTTGTAAAATTCTCTTACGAAATTATTCCAAGATACAGAAATATTTCCATTAATTACAGTATTTCCAAACCCCTATCATTCAAAATAAAATGATTATTATACTTACTTCCAATCTTGTTTTGGTTATCTTTAATAAAACACACACATTTAAATGTTGTTTATGCTGTCATGATGTGCTATTTATGGTTGCATGGGTCAAAAAGCTTGAGAGTCCCTGAAATAGAATAGAGTCTGACTAGTGCACTTCATTGTACTTGATGAGAACAAGTACACACGCACTGTGTCATATGCATGTACATGTGTGCGTAAACACAGATAAAGGCCAGTGGGAATGCCAAGACAAACACACTCTTATCTATTTATCAATATTTTCTCATGTTAAATTTGTATCCTAAATGCGTTCAGTTAATTAGACTACACAGCATAAATGTGTAGTCTAATTAACTGTATGTATAAAGGCTAAAAGAATAGAAAACAAAGATGGCACACCAAGAAAGGGCAAATTAACAACCTCCAGGCTGCGTGTTTGGAAGCTTGTCTAAACAAAGTGGGCTTCACCGGCTGCGTTATGTAAACATTTGGGCCTTGACCCTTTGAGGAGTAAAAATTCTTCTGGTGAGAGTTCATTGGAGCGCCGTGCGTTCAGAGCTTGTGTTGGGAGCATGAGAAAGCTGAGATTCTTCACTGTCCTGACAAGTTTGGATGATAAAGTAGACGCACCAGGGCTTCTGGAACATTCAGCGCAGGCAAAAGTTAACATACACATTATTTTAGCATCACGGCTTATGCCCTAATTTAGTTTGTATTTAATACACGACATAACGACCAAAGAGACGAAAAGCAACAGGACTTTGCATCTCCTGTGCTGACATATACTGTTTAAAGAGTTGGACATCTCAACATCTCCTTATTCAGCAGTTTATCTTGCTCTGCTCCAGGGTGGGGCTGTGCACCCATTCTTCATGGAGTCCACTTTAAAAAAGAAGCAGTCCTTTTTGTATAGAGCCTAAGCTGAACTATGAGTGAGTGGGGGTAGGATAGGGGGACACATTACAACTGGCAACAACAGAATTTCCTCAATTTCCTGTATTCCTCAGTGCTGCTGTGCAAACACTGCCCATCCCCTGGGACTGTGCAGGATTGGGGAAGTCAGCCTGTTTACCCATCGCCCACCTGGCAGCCGTTGAGAGAGAGCAGAGCACCCAGAACATAGGGCGAGACATATGGCACATTGTTCCTTCATGGGGAGAGAGGTGACCCATGTCTGTATTTGCAATGCTCCTTCACTTTCTCACGTTTACTCTCTCTGGTCCTTCATAATCAGGACCTAGTCCATGCTGGGGCTTCACCAAATGGCAGGACTATCAGATATCACTGCATCGGTATGTTTACGTTGCTGTAGTGTCAGTATACACCTTCAAAAGGCCAGTACTTTATGGAGAATGACAACCCACAGGCTTGTACTGCATGCATGCATACTGCGGACTTACTGTAGTACTTCAGTGTCTTGTAACTATAAGCTACTGTAACCTTACTAACATGACTTTCTAAAAAACAGAGTTTGCTATGATAAACTTCAAGTTTATTAAAAACCAGGCTCTAAACCTGTTCAAGGATCACAAATATGAAAGCACTGTATGTTTGAAACAACTATGAAAATTAGTGACTCTGTTATGTGTTGTTTATTTTACTTGTGGAATATTCAAATTAACATATCTCCCATGATTGTTCCCTAACAGAAACGTGTTCATAGCGGTATTCGGTTGTTCTGTGTAATATTTAACACATATATAAAGCATATAGCTCTGCGTCTGTTCAACCAAGCAAACCGAGGTCCTGAGCTGAATTGTCTTAGCTTTTATCCAAAACCATTTACAGATGACCACGGGTGAATATGTCCCTACAAATATACAAGTCAGATAATAAATATAGAAGTCAGATAAACTATTTGTCAAGAGTTGTTTTTCACAGTATTGACAATAAATATGAAGAACAGATTAGTATTTTAGTATGTATGACATTTCTCTCATTATTCAGATCAATGGCTCATTATTCATGAAATACAGTAATGGAATCTTATGTTGGGGTGGAATGCAAGAACAGGAACAATATTTTTGTTTTAAGCTCTGATTAAAACCATTAAATGCCAGAATTGTAGGACAAGTTGTTCTAAAATGCATTTAGGGTTAAAAGTGTACATTTCTGTATACACCCTTTCTGTACAAGCTATCTTTAACCACAAGAATTTACGACTAAAAAATGAAATGGTTGGCTACTCAGAAGAGCTAACTATAATTGGCTGCTCCAATATTTGAATATTCCACAAGTAAAATAAACAACACAAAACTGAATCACTGACTTCCAGGGGAGGAAAGGCCGAACTCCTGAAACCAATTCACCTCCACAGTGCGCAGACAGCTTGTATTGCAAGAACAACAGACTGACAGCAGAAGGAGAGCACAAGTTCACGCTTCACTCACTGGGGAAGAAGTGCCTCAGGGGAGTATTAAGAGCTGACCCCAACTCCGTGTAGAGGGGTCATATCAACACCTCCTCTGTCTTCGGGTGTAAAAGTGTCTAGAAAAGCCCCTGTACAGTAGCAGAGCTAGTTGTGTCCTCTCTGTCATGTCTTAATATTGTACCCTTCCTGTTACCACTGAGTTCCCAAACAGCTACTGAGCTAATAGTAAGCCAATACGTAATGCTAACCTAGTTTATTACATTATTCATGAAACTGAAATCCCAAAAATGATTTGTGTAAAATTTGACTGAGCCATGTATTTTATTTTGTCTTAATATCATTTTTCGATGGGCTGCTATAAATCATGCCACACAAAAAGCAGAGTTTAGAGGTGGTCCTATCAATCACAAAGGTGACATCGTCAGAGGTTACATACACATTGGATCAGTAAGAAAGGGTACAGTCATGCCTGATAAAATCATGTCCTTGTTTGCTTTGCTATTGATTCTGTCACGTGTCATGAGCACTCTGTCCGACGTGGCATCTCGCTCAGTTACGTGGCATCTCGCTCATCTCGCTCAGTTACGTGGCCCGGCTAGTCTCTTTACAGCGAGACAGCAGACACCGGCCAGTGGTGGCCAGACCCTCCTCCAGTCCTCTGTGAAACCCATATACGCATACTGGAAAGTCTCTGGACTCGGACAGCGTAGGTAGACGCAGTATTTCCTCAGATGTTTGGACCATCTGTTTGAGGTCAAAGGCCGTGGTCCCTATGGTTAATGTAAGAATACGACTTATTCCAGCCATGTGTGCTGGGGTGATGTTGACATGTCAGGTCTGCTTTGAATGAATCAGGATGTGACAGAGGGTCATCCAGAGGAGCTGTCCTATGAGATAACACAGCTGTTAGTACTTCTGCCACGGCTGGGGCTCATCCTCCCCTTTGGCACTTTCATCCAAGAGTCTGCCTACACAGCCCTAGCAGAGTTATGTCTTTCTGCCTGCTAGCAGGTCTGTCTTTCTGCATCCTCTGCTGTTTAGACTGCTCCCATGACAGACATGTCACCCCTTGTTTTAAAGGTACATTCCCCAATTGCTTTACAGTGCCCTCTCAGGACCCAAAAATGCAATGCCTGATTGCCCAGCTCATTGTTTAGGTTTGAACACAACTATGCACATGGCTGTAGGGGGTGGGATAGAGAACAGTGTGTTGCTAGAAGAGCGGAGGGGTGGTGGTGAGTGAGGTACAGAGGACTGTCAGCAAAGTTTCAAACCAAAACAATGTTTTTGTACTGTTTGTTTCATCAATAAGAGTAATTCAGAGCAGTGTCTATATATATTTTAGGAGCTTAGTTAATGCTGTCATCCAGTGACCTACAGCCCTCCCACCAGACACTCCCATAATTCCCTTGTACTCTCTCCACATCTGGACTGCAGCAACCTCTGGCATAAACAATAACAGCAACAGGACCTGGGGTGATAACAAACAAAAAGCATTTGCTAAATAAGCAAAAATCACTTTAAACAGCCACAAAGACAACAGACCTTCTGCCAGAAGTTTATGTAGAACACTTCTTTGGAGAAGTTGAAGTAGATGTTGGTGTCATATGCATCGTCTCCAGCATTAGAGATGGTCAGGTTTAGGGAAATGTTCTTCACTCCTCCGAGGGCTAAGTGGGGTTTGCTGTGCATTCTGAGGGAAACAAAGTATAAATATGGTACGCTTTATTCTGAGATATGGGGGTGTGAAACATACTCCTGTTGTTTACTAAAAGATGAAGACCATAAAACTAATATGCTTTGGCTTTTGGCGCTCACAAAAAATGGAATATAAATTAACATAGTCCAAGATTGTGGAGCCAAGCATGCGTCATACTTTCATTGTCCACACCCACGTGTCTGTATGACGTCAGCCTATTTCCTCAGTGCTGGAAGCAGAGGCAAAGACAGACCAGTAACACTAATCTAAACTAATAGGCAAACCACACTGAGAAACAAAAGGTTTTTACCCAGAAAGCAGCAGTTTCCCGTGAAGTCGAAGGTCTGCCGCACAGTCATCTGACAGACAGTTCTTCTCAAACCACGTCTAGGAGAAAAAACAGTACACAGTTTATGAGTCAGTACTCAGCTTAGGGGGCAGTGTTGTGTTGTTATTGGGAGTAATGGGACAGTATCCAGGAAATTTGTACTGTAGCTGATTTCCTATTAAGAACAAAGGTGAGTTTTGGTAAAGCTATCAAAAGCAAAAAGGAAACATTCGTGGTATTCACAATCCAGATTAATTGATTCCATAAGTGCAGAAAAATGTGGCTATCCCTCTTTTAAGAAGAACCAGCACATATGTCATACAGTAGAGTAAAGGTGGGTGCTAAGAAAATAAATTAATCAGTCTTCTGGATTCCACGGCAACCAAAGTCAACAACACCGTGATGACAACTAACATCAAATCATTTCAGCCTCACGTTAGGAAGAATCTCATACATTCCTTCCCTGGTACAAGGGGAAATATTCATTTGGTTTAGTTCAACAATTCTCAAGATCGATTCAGTGAATTAAATGTAGTGTAGTCTACTGTCAACACATGGAAAATTATCAGATTGTCATCTTAAAAGTAGTGAAGGTTGCTAAGTTATTTCCTTATTCTAGAGGATTATTATGTGTGGATCAGAAGGATAGCTAATGATAACAAATATTCTAAAACATTTTAAAGGCATGGAGGGTCATGATAACTTACAAAGCTATCACACAGTAAAATGCCACATAAATAGACTTGACTTATTCTGTGTCTAATGTAATTCAAACTTAATTACTGGACAGTTTTTGGGTTTAACCCTCCTGTTGTCCTCTGGTTTCAAAAGCACTATCTTTTTGTGCCAGCAGACGGCGCCACCTGATTATGTATGTATATGTAGTTATCTTCAGTGTCAGTGCTGTGTGTATTCATTTATTTCTTTATTAATTATTTCTTCATGTTTTTTTGTTTTTTTCGTGCCTTATAACTCTCCCTTTGTCCTCAGGTTTCAAACTCACACCTTGTTGAGCCAGCAGTGCACATCATGCGTGTAAGATGTAGAATTAGAATTGGCGCCTTCTATCTGGCAAAACAAGGTAGTGCATTTTGTCAGTTTGACCCACAGGAGAGTTAAATGAAATGTACTGTATCACTGTAAGCTGATATTGATACAGTGATCACCACATCCAGATTTACCTCATTCTTCGCTGCGATCTTTCCTCCTTTCTTCCACCGCAAGACCGGCGTCAGAGCAGGCAGGTCGCGGTCATGGTGTCCATCCACCACATGCTTCCCCAGGCTGTAAGCAACCTCAAACGTGATGGCGGTGAACACGTCCTTCACATCCTTCTGTAGAGAGAAAACACGGCCATAGGAAATTCATCTATCACCACTTAACTGAAACACTTACTGTAGCTGCTCAAAACATGCATACAAACGGCCTCAGTGACAGTTTGAGGGTTTTTCATTTAACATGAAAAAGGGAAGTGAAATACAGAAATTGCTGGTGTGGAAGAATTTGAAGGGCACGCGAAATAAAGCTGTAACATGGTCATTTTAGTGGTTGGAACAATAGACTGACACTTACACACAACAGTACATCTTTAAATGGCAATGAGGTGGGTCATCACAGTTAATTTAGTAATAATCTGCTGGCAGTGAGTCTGTGCATGTCGCCTGATTTCTGGCAATACAGCCAGAGAGAAATGTTATATCTGGCATCAGAACTGGAAACAATAAATTCTGGATAAAAAGCAAGAGCTAAATGTGATCAGGTCCCACGTCTTCATTAGCAGACAATGCTGGAAGGCGCACATGGGAAAAGACTATGTTAATGTTGCTTTTACATCTCTCCTGTCACTGAAGTTCACTCGGCCCTTTGAAGGCAGATTGGTTGCTCTGGCTCTGAGCTTACCGTTTCAACTCCAGAGGGAAACAGCCTTACCCAACTGGTGTCTACCAATGTAGAGCCAAACCCACAATGTAAACACAAAGGGATCTCTTTATCATTTCCGATGTTCACTCGGGGAGAATGATCTTCCTTTGCATTTGCTCTTTCCAGCCATTATCACAGCTTTCCTACAGTATGTCCATTTCCTTTCCTCACACTAGGGTTGGGCGATATGATAACATACTAACATACTTGTCTAACGGCAGATTTTACGCAATACTGTGAATTCTATTTATGTAATAATGAAGCAGGATTTATTTTTTTATCAAAATTTACCTGATTTGGGCTTGTGTGCAAGTCCATATGAAGTATTATGTAGCCACATGATAATACAGTAGATAATAGTATTTTAATTCACTGGATTAGGAAAAAGTTTAAACTGAATTAGATATTGCCAGACAGTTAATTTATGAATAAGCTATTCCTTGAAATACACTGTGATATTCAATATTACCGTGTCATAAAATTGAATAGATTATAGATACAGTATATGGTATTGGCCATATTGACATTTCAGTTGCTTTCCTACACCATACAGTATATAATTCACTGTATAAAGTGACTTAGTTAAATAGTCTCTTCCCAAAGTGCAGTCAATCTCCCATCTAGTCACTTCAATTCTTGCATCACTGCTCTTATGGAGACTATGTTGTTCCACCAATGTGTCTGTTCTGCTGGGAAGTAGCTCAAACAATGTTGTGTTTAGTATGTTCAGGGGTGGTTTAGAGCTTAAGGGGGCTGGCAAAAACCTAACTTTCACTGGCCATTAAAGAAGAATTGTTCAAACGGCCCACGTCCAGTGCCCTGTGAGTGAACCTGCCCCTTGGGAACATTCAACGCTGGGGTCTCCACATAGCCTTAGCACTCCCACTGTTTATATCACATTTTCATGAGCCACAAGAGAACTGGGGGACATAATGGCATGTTCGTAGAAAGTTATGTTTGTCTGGAATCCAACGTGAAAAGTACATTTTAAGCAAAGAGTAAACACCATTAGAGTTTTCATAACTGGGAAAATTAGGCCTATACATACAGGGCACTAGAGGTCATTGCTGGTACTTGGGCTCACTTTTATTAGCCTGTTGTTAAGGTTGCCAAATGCCCCACCCAGTCCTTAACCTTAACCTAGTTTCTATATCCTGGGTCGGCTGTTACTTCCTATATTTATGGAACAGGAGAGTTCCTGAGCTCCAACTGTGACAGACTCCTGCTAGTGTTAATTGCCTGTTACCTATAATGTCATGAATGGAATGGACTCTACCAACTATTTGTTACATACCAGTAAAATTCACAAAAGAAAGTTTAGAAGAGGGCTTACTAGTCAAAGGCAGTCATTGCGTTAATCCTCTTTGAAACTTAAAAGCCCAAGGGTCACGTTTCTGGTTACTGAGATTCTATCACTGCTTTACAAAACAACAATTTTGCAAAGAGCCTGAAAAACCCTGTGATATTAAAATTTTTGACGTAAGATTATTTTAATAATTACAAATTTAAAAAGTTACAGGAGTTGCATACTTTCACACACACTGTGACATACTGTATAAATGCTTACTATAAACATATTCAAAGACTCACATTACACAAGACTGATGCTCTTAACTTTCTATACTAATTTCTGAAGGATATAAATGTAATTCGAGCTGCATACTACTGTACAGCATGAGCTCATACAGCTAGATTTCAAACTGTGGACTTCCCTATTAACATGAAGAGGGGATCAACAGACAGGGGTGAGTTGGGGGGATGACATCAGCTCCCAAGTCTTAGATCTTGAGGATGCCTCATGGTTGGTTGATATGGCGGTCACTAGAGCTCTTCTCTGAATGCATAAGGCTAATGGCTGGTCATGGGAAATCTCAAATAGTATGCAAGGCAAACACACAAATGGATCTGTATAAGGACAACAGACATTTGGGTGAGGCAATCTAATTCAATGGCCAAACAACGAGTATTATTAAACTAATAGGAAACAGCTTTTCAGATGCATGATGAATTATTCCAAGAGAGACAGAGTACTTGACAAAAAGTATTTTTCCACACATCATTTTACTATGACCCTTATAAGGTAGTTTATATAAAAAAAAACTTTCTCCTTGACTTTCTGAGAAATTGACTCTCAATCCCCTTACTCATCCGTCTCACACAAGGAAATGATGCAATGAATGAATGGTATGTACAAACAGCTAGAGTCTCTGTGCCATGCTGCCATCTAGTCCATCATATTTAGGTTCTTCTTAGACTTAAACACCATTACATACAAATTACTTTGTAACCAATGTTATATCTACCATAGTAATCAGATCTAACTTTCATGCACTGATTCACATTGTATTTTAACCATTGCCATCCATCCATCCAACCACTTATCCGAGTTCGGATCGCGGGGGCAGCAGCTCCAGCAGGGTACCCCAAACTTCCCTTTCTCGAGCCACATTAGCCACTTACCACTGCATTCTTTCAAAATATGTAATCATTAGTATTATCTCATCAAAATTTGCCTGGCCACATTTGTTCTTACACCTACTGTACGTATCAGACCATTTTCAAAATTAAAGTATGGTCCTATTATGATCCTATTAACTGGGTTTTGCTTGCTCATTAATGAAAATTATTTAGTACAATGTTTAATAATCAAACCCAGCTAATGGTGGCACAGGATAGTACAGAATCTTAAGATGTCTATCCAGGTTCATACCCTAATAAATCACAGACTTATTCCGTTGTGCATCGAAACAGACTTTTTCCAGAAAGTAGAAAAAAACAGCTGGCATGCAATACACTGAACATTGTGTTGTAGAACAAAAGGCAAAAATGCTGCAGAAAAGCTTTTCCCACACAAACGGTGAACAATGTCAATCCTGCTTGCTGAATTGAAAAACATGTCATCTTTAAGGAAGTACAAGTGATGCTACAATGCACTATAATGTCTCCCAAATGCAAACAAACAATGCATATATCCACCTGTCAAAAAAATAAAAAATAAATAAAGAATTCCCTTAAAGGGAAATGAGGCAGTTCCTGAAGGGCTATCACTTAACTGACAGGAAATGTAAAACATCTGCAATGTTACATGCATAGCATGAGGTTAACCTGTGACTAAACACCAATAAATACTATATGCCCATGACACAGTACATACAAAAATACAGCATTATAAAAGCAACTATCACACTCCCATCCAAATATAAACTTCCTGACTCCCCCATTTTCTTCCAAGCACACTCGCTCACACACATAAACACAGTCACCTACTGCAAGATATAGGAGAGACTTACATCACTTATATCTAAAAGAGTAGGATGAGTGAATAGAATCAATGTACAGTATTATGTTTTGAAAGAAAGTCCACACAGATAACTAAAACGCTTGTTTTATCAACACGTCTTACGTTCATTAAAAAACTTTACAGTACCATTTCCCGATTCACAATATCACAAAATTGTGGCAGCATTGTGTTTATACAGCTTTTAGTATGTGACACCAGAGTTGTAAGAGCCAGGATTCCCAACATCAATTCTTCATTCCCAGCATTCCAAACAATGCAGTCCCATCAACATTTGACTATTGAGTCTTTACTCCCTCACTGATCTCTGCAATAATACATCCTACAGTACTGTAGCTGAGTGTGGAGGCACCACAAGGACAAATGCAGGATTCCATCAAAGTTAAATAAGCCCTATCAAAGCTAGGACTTTACTGTAAGCAGTAGGCTTATCCAACATGAGATAACTGTTAACTATAACTGTTGTTATATTGTGAAGACTAGCAACTTTCAGGCATTTTCCTGATATCATCAGGGTTCTGATCCATGCATAACAATTACTGCTTTTTATCATCATTCTAGAGAAATCTTTCTCTCTTTCACCACGTTCTCAATGCTGTTAAAAATCTTTTGGAGTACCTATTGTAACAGGAAAATACTGTGTTTTTGTAGCTATTTTGCCATTTAAAAAAAAGACAGAATGACAAAGATAATCATTCTCTAAATTCACAATACCAACTGTTCATACAGTAATGTTTAGATATATTCCAGAAGGGAAGATCTGTTCAAAAAAGTGATGTGTCAGTTTTATCGATGCGTGTGCTTGTAGTTGTTCCATCCTGCTGGTTGATCAGGGCTCCAGATGCTTCCTGTAGCTGATTTAGTCACCATGTACAAAATCTGGGCATTTTTACCTCATTGTTATTTTTGGAAGTGTATTTAGACAACGCCCAGATAAAACTGCCACACACAATAGGCATATCTGTCAAATCCTCTTTATGATTTACAGTATACAAACACACGCCTCATCCTTTATGCGTGTCTTTCACTTGCTCATGTACTGTACACCCCACAGAATCATAGTGCAGAGGGTACAACAGCAGAAGTACACCGTACAAATGATAACTGAGTGTATTGGTGTAAATAACAAAGAGGAAAGAAGGCATGGGGGCTGATAATGTGAGCAGTCACAGCCTTTTATCAGCAAGTACTAGATAGCTCCCAGGTCTGAAGAGCAATGGACCTGCACACAGGACTTCCTGACCTGTTCCTCTAATCCAGTGGGTTTAATATTTGTGGTTGAAATTATTATTCAACATGTCTAAATTTAATTTGAAATGTAACACAAATGTAATCAAATATGTTATTTTGACTGTGAAAAGGGGAACATGTAGGAGTGAGAGACAGAGATACACATTTCCTCTCCAATAGAAGTGGGAAACGTAGCAAGAAACCCTCTTTCATTTTGGTCAGAGCTGGCCACCCATTACGTTGCCTTGCGGTGGTATCGTGAGGCAGAAACGTGGCCAGCAGACAGAGGAAATGTTTTGCCATTTATCTTAGGCTGCCAAACTCAACAAATCATCATATCAGCATTCAGGCGGATTACCCCTACTATGGGTAGTAACAAAGGCTTTACTAAAGAAACATTGCATGACCAAGCAAATGTCTAGATTCAGTCTTCAATACAAGGACAACTAATGCAGTGAATTTCATCTTAATTACACATTAATAAACAGAATGAAAATAGGGACAGTTCACCATGCATGTTTTCCCAAAACCGACCTGGAAATTTATTCACTCCTGTTCCTTCTGGCACAGCCATCTAAGGATATCCTGGACAACATACTATTCTGTGCTAAATTTAGTATGAATGATCTATTTCACCAGTTCTCAGCATTCAACTGCTACCAGTAAGCCAAATACTTGCAGAAACATTAAATTGGTTGCAATTTGTATGACAGGATTTGTTCCATCTTTCCACTCTATTAAAACCTTGCACCACACTACAACTAAGCATTTTCTTTTATTAAATATAAATACAGGATAGGTGCTTGAGTCGCTGGCACGTAATAGAAGACAGCTGGGTATCATTACATTTTTGCTATGTACTTTCTTTGTATCAGCTTTCTTGGCCTGCTGTAAATGAAACCAGTGGAATGGCGTCAAGGGAATTGCACATTTCTATAAAACTGTAAAGGCGGCAAACAAAGCCGGCAGTGTGACAGCCAGAATTCACGTAGCCACGTGCCGAGTTTAGGGACTTGGGGCTCTACATTACAGGGGTCTCGCAGAGAGCCACAATCCTCGTATTGCTCTGTTTTGCCCAAACGCAATTTCTTGAGAAGTACATTTGATTTAACAATATTACATACATAATAATACATAATACATAATAATAAAAACGTTTTTGGAGTTGACGTTGGCAGACTTTACTTACCTGTAGTTCAGGCAATTAAAAAAACAGCCACTCAGGTATGTTCATAATAAAAACAGTGTACTAAACTGACATTCCAGTGACCAATATGTGTTTATAAACGACACTAGCTTTTTTTATAAGCCACTACAATTTACTAGATCTTTAAATAATCACACAGCAATCATGTAGCACTTTGCATTTAAGAAACATGTGTATGTACATAAATGAATAACAGTGCTAACATTCCATA
>JAODUG010005723.1:16744-27235 GCA_027564795.1 Aphredoderus sayanus | reverse complement strand
GCACAGCGTCAAGCTAACACAGACCTGCTAGATCTTGTTAGATCTAGTGAGATGCAGTGGGGTGAAAACAGAATAATGTATTCGATACAGGCCCCAGTATGGGGCTCCCTTGAGCTCTACAAGCCCCCCCAGACAGGGTGATCACTTAGGACCCCTACAACCCCCTCACGCATGGCATATACAGTATGATCACACATGAAAAGCATGCCTCATGTCCCTGTAGAGTCATTTGCATCCTTCTTTGGCTTGGACCCAAGTTACAGTACCCTTTCAACATCGTATGCTAGTCCCACTGGGGCCAGGGTTACCACAAAAAAGCCATTGGTTTGGGAAATGTAATGATTAGAATGTAATCTTAACCATTCTGTTAATTATTAAAAACATGTGATTTCATTTATGTCATGTTACAATTATATCAAGATGTGTTGGTTAGTAATAAATAGCTTCATTGAGGATTCTCATGAAACACTGCCAATAATTCAATGGCTCACTTCACAACATGCTGATTAAACCTGAACTTTAATTCCAATCATCCTCTTTTGCTGGGTGCACCTTGTCGACGATAATCAGTCTCTGTTACTGTAGACTCACAAATTCCCCCAGGTACGTTGTGAGCGCTGCTGTGATGGCCTGTCTGCCCAATCCCATCGACAAACCTTATAAATGCTTTAACACGGACCAAGGAAATACACTGTAATTGCTTACTAACATTATGTGCAAAGACAAAGAGATATTGGAACAATTTTTCTGATATTACACATAATCCATTTAGAGTTCTTAGATAGCAAATTAAAGCAACACTCCTTGACTTGTGTCTGGAATTGCAGACGGGGGCGGTGTTATAATTACGTATACTTCTAGAATATTTCCTGGTCCAAAAAGCTTTGTTGTTTTGGTTATAAACTCGGTGCACGTTCCCCTGCATTTCATTAGCACTTATATGGCACACCGCTATACTCCCTCTCAAATTAATTTCATTTAAATTAATTTGTTTCACATTCCTCAATTTATAGGACTATACCTTTTACATTCACCTGAATGGCTTGGTGTACTAGGCATGATTTTCAGGGTTATTGTTTCTAAAGAAAGCAGGAACCCAGCATGCAACACAGAACTACTCTTTGAGTGGGGTGAATCTGGATAAAGGTTCAGCACAGCAAGTATACAATAGCAGACCCGTGTTCTGTAAGTGGCTATCGCATTTTAACAGAATAACGAGTCAGCACAATTCAACTCAATTAGTCTTTCCATAGTACCACCCCCCTCTGAAGAGCCCAATATTGATCCAACTTTCCTTTGAAATTATAAAAGTTGGAAACACTTGTTTGTTAGTAGTGCATTACCATTGCAAACGCATATTAAAATACCGCAGAGGTTCGGATGTGCTTTTATCCTGCGCCAAGAGACGAGAAGATTTTCCTTGTTTGCCTATTTTGTTATAAGTGCAAATAGACCTTCGAACAAAATGGAAATAACTTGACGAGGTAGGAGATGGCAAAGGATACAAGGCTTAATCCTCAAAATAAATGTTGGATAGGATTCTTTAACAGCAAGCTCCCTGACATGGCCATTTAAGGTGAAACTAACACAAACATCTACGAGGATGGAAAAATCCGCCTATTATAATTCACTCTCGACATCATTGGAAACAAAATGTGATGAGCTAGACTGCTGTAGATGGTGATCCCTTTATTTGGACCACATAACTGAAGCCTGCAATTCCATCTATGCAGGTTCCATGCTCATACACCTGCTGCCAGCGCCTGCAGTAATTACTGCCATGGAACATTCTAGAGTCTCACTGGGTGTCCTGCCACTAATGGCCACGTGCCATCAAAAGTAGTCACGGTTAAGTAAAACAGGCATCAGCTGTGCATTTGCATTTTAGAAATGATTAGATGAATTACAGCACTCCCCACCCTCAAACCTTTATTCGAGACACAGACCGACATAACACTTGGTACACCTGCTCGTTAATGATCATTAACCAGCCAATCGCGTGGCAGCAACTTGCTGCATTAAGGGCACGCAGAACAGTCAAGAGGTTCAGCTGTGCAGACCGAACACCCACGTGACCTTTACTGACCGTCGGTGCCAGATGGGACGGTTCGAGTATTTCACAAACATTCACACTCCGGGGACGTTCAACAGTCTCTAGAGTTCGGAGAGAACAGTGTGTGTGGGGATGGGGAATAAATAAGAAAAAAATAAAGCAGCTGGCAGTTCTGTCTTGCCTTGGTAACGAGATAGGTCAGAGAAGAACGGCAAGACCAGTACATGCTGAGAGGAAGGTGACAGTAATTTATATAACC
This sequence comes from Aphredoderus sayanus, assembly GCA_027564795.1. NCBI lineage: Eukaryota > Metazoa > Chordata > Actinopteri > Percopsiformes > Aphredoderidae > Aphredoderus > Aphredoderus sayanus. The sequence goes on along the minus strand of JAODUG010005723.1, from coordinate 24,923 downwards.
ATGGGATACCATGGGTTACGCGGGGGAACAATGTGCATTTGCCCCGTCCACCTTGAAGTGGACGTGCTGCTGCGGCAGTCCACACTGGGTTTACGGGCATTCATGATCGGAAACCAGCGTTCTCCACACCACTTACAATGACTACGGCTTTCACAAAGCCATTAAACACAAACAGGAAGATTTAGCATTGCGATCAATATAAATCCGGCACACGTTTCCTATTCACAACAAATTACTTAAGGAAAAATAAATCATCACCTATTACCGGTGTACAACATGGATTTTTACCACCAGGGTAGAACAACATATATTATACAATGCTGACTCTATAGAGTGAAGGGCATTTTCCAATCAATACAGACATTGCATAGCTGAACCAGCGCTGTTTATCACTGATGTCATATTTATAGTGCCGTCACTATCAATGGCCTGTGCACGCTCCTGCACAGACTACTGTGATGTGCTACTAATGTGATGTGCGTAGTGCATACCTGTGTGTGTGTGTGTGTGTGTGTGTGTGTGTGGGTGTACAGTATGTAAATGCACGTGACTATGCATTTTAGTGTGTACTTAACTGTGTGCTGTACGTTATATAATGGCATCGCGAGTTTGTCCCTTATAAAAAAAGATAAAGCGCTAATTTAGTCTGCAAAACAGCTGGGTGTAAAAGCTGGTGACACACTTCCGAGGTTCCCGTCTTTCTCCGAGCTCGGGGCTGGTTGCGTCTCCCCGGGCAAACGCACCCGGATTCGTTTGATGCTCATGAGATTCCTCCTTGGTGATAGCGTATCTCGTGCGCACACAGCTCAGCGCATTGCCACTTGGTATCAGTGCAACTCCCTGGGCAGTGCCAGCACGCAACATAGATTGTTTCGCAGGGCTAAGACCCTGTGCCAGACAGCTGGCTGGCACAGGGTCTTAGCCCTACAAAACAAGACAGGATTATACGAGCTCGACGCCTGTGGAGAGCCTGGAGATTCACAAAAGACAGCGGTGGTCTTTTATTTCATATTTTGCTGCAGTACTTAACCACACTGACTTATACAGAAAACGTATTACACTTTAATTATTCCATTTGCCAGCATCACACAGATTAACCAACCAACCGAAAAATTCTCACTGCAATGATGTGGAGTCGTCAATTATAAATATTTTAAGTTTTAATGGTGGTGTTCAACTTGTTAATTTCTGCATTTTTATTTTGAAATCATACATATTGTTAAATGGTGTTTTATTTCTAATGTGTGCATGTATATTTCTTCTCTAGTACTGCTGTGGTCTCTTGTTATTCCTGAAAAATATGATGTGTTTTCTGTATATGTTTACTGGCTGCTGCAACAGCACATTTTCCCCCCGGGGTTCAATAATGTAGGCAAGACCATACCGATTTTGCAAGCACGACAATTTGTTTCGGTCTGCAAATCAGTTTGGGAGCTCTCCATACTTATGTCATGAAAGCAGCACCAAGTTGCCAGTCAAATCATTAGCAGTTGATGGACCCCCGTCAATACATGATTTTCCAAACATAGATATATATATATTATTGATATACTGTTCAGTATAATATACAATATAATATCAATAATATACATTTTTTTTCTAAAATATAATCTAGTAATTATTATAGCAAAACGTGAGAGTTCAAATGGTAAAGGTGTCAAAATATGTTACAAGATATCTTTTTTTTAACGCAATATTTTGATAGTTTTACTGCAACGCTTTACTTCAGCCTAAAATACTTCTAAATGTACGTTGTCACCTAAGGACAGAATGAGACTACTAGAGTGTAAAATAGAGATACAGTAGTTGCTGTCCACTTGCTCAAAAGGTAGTCTGCCAAGTCAGCAGAACATGAAAACAGGGGCGGGGCTCCCTCATAGAGGTGAGCAAGAGGAGAACTGCCAGAACAATTATGCCATTAAGGCCAAGCACTCTGGGTGTGTTACCGTGCCAATGTGTACACAGGAATTCTGTATATGTGTGTGTGTGTTTGAAGCAGGAACGAGGAGAAGAGCGATAGATGTTTTGCCAGCTACAGGATGTTTTGTTTTTCTATCAGTAAGCACACACACATTTCACTGCTCCGCTCAGCCTTCACAATGTTTTGAAAAAAAATGGCTGCCACATTAGGTCAATAAAAGTAAAGTACTGCTGAAGGGGGAATGGCTGTGAATTATTTAGTGGGGAAAGACTTGACATTTTTTTCCTCGGTTCTGCTGCAGCAACGAACCAGGGAAGAACCTTCAACCTGACCTACGCTCGGCTCAAATTGAATGTTGCCTTGGTTCTCTGGAGCAAGGCAGAGCTGGGGGTCTATGCTCTCATTAACTGTCAGAAAATGATAGCTTAAATAAATGCACAACTATTTGGGTCCTAGTGCTGTATTAGAAGGATTTTGCATTTTGAATTAGAGTACAGTTCACAATACCCAACAATGCTAATACAGATGTGATTGAATTTTAATGAATTGTTACAAATCATAGCCATATGCCACACTTGTTGATTCAGTCTCTGGGTACAAAAATAGGTAAACTGAAATGAAGATACACATTACTTTAAACTAATCAAACAATCCATATTGAAATAACTGTTGAAAGGTATTAATAAACCATGCTACCCCACCCTAAGTGAAAAATGAAACACATTATGCAGTATATAAACCAATGTAAAGTATATTTTATTTTCATACACATATGCTGCATTTAGAAATGTATATTACTAAAATAATCAATTAATCATTAATCATATTAATCATATATTAATCATATTTTGTAAATACATTTATATGAGGGCTATTTAGAATAACTACAGCCATAAAAAAAAGTGGGCTTACTCATTTCATTCCCTGCAGAATGTTTTAGCTAATTTAAAAAAAAAATCTCATTACTGTAAAACACATAATGTGTTTTGCATAATGAGTGCTGGCTCTAGCCTGATACAATGAACGCTGAACACAGCTCTCACCCGTTTTTAATCCACCAAATGCACACCAATGCCGAACAGAAGAGAATATCACCATTGCGGCATACGGTCACACATGTAATAACACACTACATGGAGCGTGTTGGTTTTGAATGAGATGGGGGGGGGTCTACCTTTTGGCCGTGGCGCCGGAGGCAGAGACACCGGGTCGTCGAGACCGCGGGATCCGTTGCCACAAGTGGTGGCGTTCCCGTCCAGGCTGGCGTTAGAGCGGCCAGAGCCGTCGCCTTGACCCAGCAGGCAGTCCATCAGCGCTGCTCCGCTGTGGTTCCCCGCCTGTAACGCCATGTCCCCCATCCCCACCTAAGGAAACAGGTGGGGAAGATGAGAGACTACAGCAACGGGCCAGAACTTGCCGTAGTCGACGCGTCCCTCATCTCAGACGGTCGGAGGCATTCTGTAAACTTTTCCTCACGGGAAAATAAAATGTGGACGTAGGTGACTGTTGATTAGCAAGCTGTGTCCAGAAAAAAACAACAAAAAAACAACAACAACAAAAAAAAACAACAACAACAACGACAACAGGCTGTGAGGGCAAACCGGAGGTGATTAAGATCCGTCTGTGGAGGAATGCGAGGAGCAGGAGGATTAGTGGCGTGCTCCGCTGGAAGGAGAGTGTGTTTGCCGCTGAGGGATCAAGCGAATGAGGCGGAGAGGAGGGGAACCGCAACTCACTATCTCACCCCTCCCTCCCTCCCTCCCTCTCTCTCTCTCTCCCTCTCTCAGAGGGAGAGAGAGAGAGAGGGGGGGTGTGTTCAGTGTGTGTGCAGAAGGAGGGAGGGTGAGAGTTTGCATGTATAGAGAGAGAGAACGAGAGAGAGAGATAGAGAGAGACAGAGAGAGACAGAGAGAGAGAGAGAGATAGAGAGAGAGAGAGAGAGGTGCTGTTGCAGTTGACTGGAAGTGTCTCTGTTAGCTGAGCCAGGACAGACTATAGCATTGATTCCCAGTTAGAAGAGGTCTGCATCGCAGCCAATATTGCTCAGAATGCTCTTTCACTCAAACCCAAGAGAGGGGACGCTTCTGAGTGTGTCACCACACAGTATAGGCTTTCTGGCTCCCGGGCATTGAATGAGTGTGTACAATGAAAAGCCTCGCCCCGACTGTTTTCTACCACAGATGGTAAATTGCATTAACTAAATGCAGATTGGACCATAGGCTACTGGTACTTGTATATCTTCAAAATTGCATTAAAGTGCCTCTATCTGACTTTCTGCTACTTGATGTCATACTACCTCCTCCCCTACTGTAAGGAGGAGTCTCGGAGTCATCCTGGACAAACAGCTATCAAGCTCAGCAAACATCACTGCTACAGCTCGTGCCTGCAGATACTCACTTTACAAGATCAGAAGGATAAGGCCGTTCCTCACAAGGGAAGCTACACAACTCCTGGTCCAAGCTGTAGTGATCTCCCGCCTGGACTACTGCAACTCACTGCTAACCGGACTACCCGCGTGCTCTACCAGACCCTCACAGCGCGTTCAAAATGCCGCAGCGCGCCTGGTATTCAACCAACCAAAAGCTCCCATGTAACCCCCCTCCTCCGAGAACTTCACTGGCTCCCCTTTGCAGCTCGCATCCAATTCAAGGCACTGGTGCTGGCCTACAAGGCAGTACATGGCACTGCCCCAAGCTATCTCCATGGTCCGGTTTCAGGCCCCAAAAAGAACACTTCATTCTACCACCTCAGCTGGCCAGCTGGCGATGCCACCTTACGAAGCCTCAAGACTCACTCATCGAAGTCTGGCCTATTCTCTGTCATGGTACCCCAGTGGTGGAACGAGCTTTCAGCAACAGTCACAACGGTGGAAACACTACCCATCATCCGTAGGAGACTCAACACACATCTCTTCACAATCCACCTTGGTACCTCGACCAATGACCTCGCCACCTCTTAGCACTCACTCTTATCTCAAAGTGTCAACTTTGAATCCCCTGTTTACTCCTCATGCACTTACCTCTTGCTCTTACTTGTCATGCTCCTTCTACATTTAATAATAATAAAAAACCTACTAAGCCCTTGATTAGTTAGGCCTTTACCTCTTCAGTTTTTATATGGTTGATTACGTTGTAGTAGACATAATGACATTATGCTGCAACAGTTCTATTTAGAATAGTGTCTGCTTACAATTGCTGATGTATGACCTGTCCAACTATTGACAAATGTACTACATGTAAGTCGCTTTGGATAAAAGCCTCTGCCAAATGCCTTAAATGTAAATGTAAATGTAAATCTGCTTAGAATGCAACTACTCGACTAAATATTTACTTACAAAATATTTATATACTGCTATACATATTAATGTTTAAAATGGCATATATATAGATAGGACCTTAACATCATTTTTCCTGTATTAATTGTATAAAAAGACCCTCCTCAAAAATAGGCTAATAACACATTCTAGTGTTCATGATTCTGTTCCAGTTCCTGAACAATTTAAATTGCACTGATACAAACATAAACATGGAATAGAACTGGAAATGGAATATCAATACAGTCTAGAGATGCTTACAAAACACAACACTGTAAACTGCCATTATCACAACTTTAGACGTGTGATGGATGGAGAAGTATTACTATTCCCTGTGATTCTCTCTTCAACTTCCCACCAACACACTTGTGGCAAAATTGGGATATGAATTAAACTAAACTGATAAATGAAATACTGCATGCGGATTTCAACGGTGTTATGGTGACATATGCATGTCTGCCTACGTGTGCACAGAGCTCATTGCTTGTGAAGGACTGCAGTGAGTGCAACGGAGAGCGGCCAGCCTCTTTCATCCAAAAAGCATTACACTACTTTCATGTGTCCATTATTAAGGAAAAACACACAAAGTGCGCTGTTGATCCGTGATTTCTTGTCCATGCACCCATACATTCACATCACAGCGTTCCCCACCAGGACCAGGATTATTAAACAGTACACCCCTCAATTACATTGGAACGTGCCCAGGACCCAAAGCAATGACACAGTCGCAGAAACTGATAATGAACGTTTCATGCTGTACACAAAACAGCGTGGGAGCTACACAGTTCACACTGTGACATTTCCAGGCCAATGTCCATCCCAGTCAAGACAGCTTATCCTCCACTGTCCTGCCTCTGTCACACGTTAGTCACCAGGAGCATGTGGTGAATTCTGCCGCCCCCTAGTGGACATTTGCAGCAGCAGGGCTTCCGATATGAGTCACCTAAGTGCTGGTAATGCTTCAAATTACAGGCTGTCAATTGCGGCATAATCGGTGGAAATTATTAAGTAATACACGGGAACATTGTCTAGTAAGGCCATATGGGCTGCCTGTGCAGGAGCTTTGACAAAGTGGTCATTTGTAATTACACAGTCAGTCACTCCTAAGGCACATGGGGAGGATGTATTCCTAGTACTGGTGGATCACCGGGTCATTATTAGTTCATTTATACCTAGTCATTTTCATATTTTCACATGTGCAGCACACCTGTATCAATTATTTCTGGATATGACTATGTAATTATCCCAGCGTTTGAGATATCTGTCTCAGTAGACCTCTCCTCAGGTTGAAAGTGCTTTTGCTGCACTGACCCTGTTGAAGATGTTGACCTCGTAATAACAATGCACAAACTAAATGCCCAAGGAAATGTTATCAGCTAATATGATGGCATCAATAAATGTTCCTGCAACCATATAAGGTAATATGGTATAGTGATCATTAAGATCATATGTGATAAGAGGCACACATCCAGGCAAAGTAACTTCATGTGTAGAATGTATCAATAGTAATGTATCAGTAGAATTGTATCCATTCGAAGTGTTTACAGTCCAACGTGCAACCAAACCAACATTACCACCCTTGGTACTGTTATTAAAATGCTTTACTACAATATGCAATTCAATATGAATGATCGTCCACCTGAAATTATTTTATTAGCATTATTAAAGAGTCAGATATAAATGTTTTCCACCAGCACCACCCACCAGCCTTCTAGATAAGATATGCTCCCTTGAAACGTCAGCCAAAGATGCAATCTGCAGTCTTCACCATTCACCACTTGATTTCTTATCAAACCTCCCCCTTATTAATCTCTATTAATATAATTTAAGAGGACCTATCCCTTTCACAAGATTCTTGGGACTCCATGTTTAAACACAAGGCACATCCCATCTGTGTGTGCAAATCATGACATCACCTATTCTTTTTCATGTCTGTATCCAATATATCATATGCTGTATGCTTCAATTAACCATAAGTAATGTAGGATTAATTAAAGCATACATCATATGTGCAAGAAGCTTCATTTGTACATGTGTTTTGAACACATCCCGCCAGAGAACAATATTGTAACCCTTTCTGAAGTTTTACAGTTTAATATAAGACCTAGACTCACCTATTGTGTTATTTGATATTTGCCCACAATAAAATGTAGAATCTCGCCTCTGCCTTCCTCTGGGCACTATGTGACATTTTGCTTAGATGGCAGACAGCTACCCCACCCACACACTCCCAATAGCTTAAGGGCATCGTGTTCTGCCTTCAACTCAAAGAGATTAAATACTCCTTACAGAAGTTTGGGAAAAGATTTGGGGACCATGTTGTTTTCGTACAATTTAGAAGTCAAATATTCTTCTTTCATGCAATATCAGCCACTGCAGGGTGACCCTGTGGACTGTCTCTGCCCTCACCCAACTCCTTACTCATGTTTTAATTAGAATGTTGCACGTGGAACATTTATAAATACATATGAAGAACAATCTTTATTATATTAATAATAAAATAAATAAATAAATACATAAATATATACACTGACTGAATCTAATACCAAGAAAACAGTAGATATGTCATTTTTATATATTCATAAAAAGCATTCAAAGTTAAAACATATCAGGCATTTGATTAAGGTGACTGTTTCAAAATGGAGGAAGTTTAAAAACAGCACTGGCTTTATTATACTCCCCGATAACAGATAGTACGGGCCCTATTTTAAAGATCTGAAGAGAACGGACTAAAGTGCATTCAGGGCGTGTCCAAATACAATGGTTCAAGAGAGCTGGGCTTACTCTTCATTATTCATGTGTTCCGGGTGTAACATACAATAAACCAACCAGTGTCATCTCCCTAAAAGGCATGGGCACGTTGCATCTTGGCGAATTGCTATTTTAACGGTGGATATGCAAAATTACAACAAAGCGCTTCTATGTAGACGAGACAGCTTATCTAC